>JAYDYQ010001086.1:10600000-10885149 GCA_034814905.1 Penstemon davidsonii | reverse complement strand
AGGCGAGGCGAGGCGAGGCGAAAAGCGCGGGATTTTTGGGGATAAAGCGCATGTATATGAATTTTTCAATATATATCAAATTATCAACAATAATTATAGAATTCAAGACTTTTAAAGACACTATAATAAACATATTTATCATGCAACATCCCAAAAACCAAATTCATAACTCAAAATAAATTTAAAGTTGCAATAGTCAAATACAAAATAGTCTTAGATTGAGCAAATAAGTTCAAAAGCAATGTAAAACGATAATAAATCAGTAAATGTGAATCTCTAATCAGACCACTCTCCTTCAATCACATGATCATCATCATCATCACTGCCATTATCGCCGCTTCCTCCGTTGTCATCATCTTTATAACATTCATTATCTTTCTCCTCCTCTTCATCATCATCACTATCACCAATAACATCAAGTGTAGACGAAGATTGTGGTAATGTAGATGAGGATGTTGGTAATGTAGATGATGTTGGAGTCGACAACGTAGATGAGGATGATGGTATTGTAGATGATGAGGAAGTTGGCAAAGTAGATGGTGGTGTCAGTGCTATATTCTTTGATGCTTTTCCCCTGGCTGCATAAACTTTATCTATCGGGGTTTTAGATGTAGAAGCAGAACCTTTCGATTTCCTCAAAGAATATGCAGGTTCATTTGCCCCTGATGCATGGGCAACTTGTTCCCAAGTTAAGTCATCGTCGGAATACACAAGATCAATATCATCAATATCATCATCATCCATCGTCACTTCCCCCATTTTTCCCACCAACCATTCATCAGTACCATCTACGTAAGGATTCTCCAAAACAATAGGGTCGATGGTATCACGCAACTCATATCTCCGTCTTAAAGATCTATTGTACTTAATGTACACTAAATCATTAGGACGTTTTTGCTCCAAACGATTCCTTTTCTTGGAATGGAGCTGCAAAGTTTAATTAATAATAACTTATTAGAATATTATATTACTATATGTTGGAACTTTAGATTATGGAATGTAAAGACACTTACGTGTTGAAATACACTCCAATTACGTTCACAACCGGAAGAGCTACATGTGAGGCTGAGAATTTTGATGGCAAGTTTTTTCAAATTTGGCGCCGAATTCCCATATGCACCCCACCATTCAGCTAATTGAAAATAAAAAAGATTTAAAAAACATTAGTGTCATTTTCATGAAATTAAAAATAATATAAATCGTGTATATTTAATATTTCATTACCTGGTGCCATTTTTGTTCTTTGCCTAATAGCTTGTTTGCTTGAAAAAGTTCTTTCTGCTTTTTTATAAAACTTTAGCTCTGAGGCAATTTCATCTTGTATATCCTCATCTTCCACCAACTTTTCAACGCATTTATCAAACCCAGAGGTAATCACTTCAACATCTTCAATTTCCTTATTTGCATAATAAAACTCGGGATTTAGTAAATGTCCCGCGGCATGCAAAGGCTATGAAGTTGATTTTGCCACCGATTGTCAATGATTCTAAATATCTCGGCATACCTCTGCTCATTGTTGTTGAAAGACAATGCAATTTTCTTCTTTGCACGGTCAATTGCCTCATATATGTATCCCATTGGAGGTTTTTTCTCTCCATCCACAAGCCGGAGAACCTCAACAAGTGGGCCAGCAAACTTCATAATGAAACTTATCATTTTCCAAAATTCGATATTTAAAATAACCCTCACTGCTTGTTTTCCTCCTCTTTCCTTTGCAAATTTGCTAGCTTTCCATTTATCAGAAATGAACATGTCTCTCAATTGTGACTTGTGCTTTTGAAATCTTTTCAAAGTCAAGAAAGCCGTTGCAAAGCGAGTTGATCCCGTCCTAACCATATCTCTTTGGCTAGTGAACTCTCTCATCATGTTCAAAACTATTGTTCGATTATAGATATATCCATTGATGTTAATTGCACGTTCAAGTGTTCTTTTCCATTCGGGTAACTTGAACATATCTTCGAACATTAAATCCAAACAGTGAGCTGCGCATGGAGTCCAAAACATTTGAGGATATCGTGACTCCAGCCTCTTTCCTATTCATCGAACAATAAAAAATAAAATTAAAAAAATTAATAATAAATATATTATAAAATACACGAGATTAATGATTTATTACTCACCGGCATAAACATTTTCACTTGCACTATCGGTGACCACTTGTATCACACTTTTTTCTCCAATACGTCTCACAAAATTATCGAGCAACTCAAACATTTTTTCGCCCGTGTGAGAGAAACTTGATGCATCAACTGATTCGATAAACATGCTCCCTCGAGGAGTATTGACCAAAAAATTGATCAAAGATCTTTGTTTTCCATCTTTCCAACCGTCCGCCATCAAAGAGCAACCATACTTCTCTTTTTCTTCCTCATTTGACTTCATCAATAGTTTTGTGTGTTCCACCTCCTTCTTCAAATAAATAACTCTTACCTCGTGATAAGTAGGAGGTTTCATTCCAGGACCATATTGTCCTATCGCTTCAATCATAGCTTTAAAACTATCATAGTTCACCGCATTAAATGAGATGCCGGCATCATACATCCATCTTCAGAATTTTTGAACTGCATTTTCCCTCATCTTCTTTTGAACTTCTAAGAAAGAGTTGGATAAATCACCTTTCTTTCTATGGGCATCCTCGTCGGATTGTTTATTATAGTACAAATTGATGGGGCCTAGTTGTCTCGGCTTTTTGGGGACCATTGGTGGTCGGCTAGAAGAGACAGGCCTTTTACCATGAGCTCGATCCTCACGTGCCTCCCTATCCTCTCTTTCTTCTATTTCTTGCTCCGCAATTTCATCAAAATGAGGCGTTTCCTCCAAAACTCTTTTTGCGGTTTGTTTGGCATCAAACACTTCTTTGAAAAATAAATTGACGGCGGGGGGCGCGGGGGGGGGGGGGGGGGGGGGGGGCTTTTGTGCAACCCGTCACATTCCTAAAACCCCCAACTATATGTTGTTTTGCTCTTGATATACCTCCATTTGTTACTTTACCACAATACTTGCACTTTAGATTCTTCGTCTTATCATTCGGATTCAACATAATCACATGTTCCCATCCTGGGTCAATATTACTTGACATTCTATATTTAAGAAATTTACACAATCAATTGGATGATTTATGATTATAACAATATATGAACAAGTAAACAACAAGTCAAATAGTTAATTATCAACAAATATAAGTAACATACTATTATTACTATATAATTATAATATGAATAAAAATATGAGTAATTATAAATTATAACTATATTGATAATTTGATATGTATATAATATGATTTTATTTATTTATTACTTTATAGTTTATACTTTATATATATAATATAATTATATATGAATAATAATTAATGAATGATTATAAATTTATGTAAGTTAATAATAATATATAAAACTAAGTATATACATTTAATAGGCATTAATATTAACTTATTAAGTTATTAACTATTAAGTGGGAAGTTAACTTACTCTTCAAGAGGCAGACGGAGCAGCAGGCCAACAGCGGCAGTGGAAGAGGCGGCGCGGCAGAGGACGGCGCGGCGCGGCGCGGCAGCAGACGGAATTAGGGTTTTAAATTTAGGTAAGGATTTAGGAATTAGGGTTTTAATTTTTACCCTTTCTAGAGAGAGAAATCGGGGAGAGAGAAGGAGAGTTGTAGTTTAGGAAATGAATTGAAGTCAGATTAAGTGTTTTGACTTCAATTTCTGAAAAAAAAAAAAAAAAAAAAATTTCATCCCCAAAAAGCCCCGCCTTGCCGCGCCTTAAGGCGATGCTAAGGCGCTCAAGGCGACGCCTTAGCCGCGCCTTAAGGCGATGCTAAGGCGCTCAAGGCGACGCCTTAGCCGCGCCATCTGGTAAGTAGCATGGCGAGGCGAGGCGAGGCAATGAGGGCTCGCCTCGCCTCGCCTCACCTCGGGCAAAGGGGCGCGAAGCGCGCGCCTTTAATAACTATGGTATAAATTGAATGAATGTGAGTGTTAAGGTTTGAAAGGAAAATGTATTTAATGGATGTCTATTATTTTCAACAAATAAGGTAGGTAGTGGCCGTATCATTGTTGTTTTGCTCATATATCTAGAATTTTATTAGATTCATGGAAATAAGTTATTGTCTTTAATTTGGACTAAACATAAAATAATAGATACAAATAAGTTTTAACCCCGTCACATTGGGGCAAAACTCAAGAGCCTAAACTGTAAGGGACTTGGTCACTTAGATGCATGTAGATTTAAATATGAAATTTGTATTTTCAAAATAGAATGACTATTTTCTAAGTAAATTAATTTTTTGGGGTAACGTTACAAAACATAATTCATACCTTTTGTTTTGCTCATCTCGTCATTGCAATTTTTGATTTCGAAAATGGATAGTATTTATCTTGTCAATAAATATTTAAAAAAATAAATTTTTTCGTTTTACTTAAATAATTGTAATTTATATGACTAAAAATATTTGAGATGATTCTTTTTCAAATTTGTATCAATAAGTTTGAGTCCCCTCTGTTAAATTCTAAATTAGAGATTATAAACATAATTGACATTGATGGAGATTGAATTCTTGGAGAGAAGATGATAGAAAAATAAAAGACGGTTTATTGAAAAATGAATTAAGTCACTAATTACACAAGAAGGACTCTTATTTATATAAACTACTTACACCAACCTAAAAGACTTAAAACGGAAAAGAAAAGCTAACTAATAAAAGCATATTACAAGAAAACGACTTAAACCCAACAGTAACATTTGATAAAATAAATCCCTAATTTTCTTCATTCGAGGAATTGGGGAAAATAACTATTGTCTTCATGTCTTCATCTTAGCAAATGAGAAATTTGAAGGTAAGTTCTTCAATTCATTATCATCAATAGTATAATCTGACAGTCACCCAAAGGTTGGAGAGTATATATCCTTTACTCTCAACTTGGAAAGAATATAACTGAAAGTGTCAGTGGGATTGATATTGTAAAAATATCTGCAAGTTGTAGGGATGATCTAATTGGGAGAAGCTTTATATGGCGGCGATTGACGTGCTCACATACGAAATGGCAGTCAATCTCATTGTGTTTGGTTCTTTCTTGAAAAACTGGGTTGGTGGCCAAATGAATTGCGGAAGCGTTATCACAGTATAAAGCTGGAGTTGAGGTAATTTTGCCTAAATCTCTTAGTAACTGCATTAGCCATAATAATTCACTTGTTGTCGCTGCCATAGACATGTAGTCTGCCTCTGCAGAGGATCTATAAATAGTATGTTGACGTTTTGATTTCCATGAAATCAAAGAATTACCCAAGAATGCACAAAAACCTGTTGTAGATCGTCGTGTGTCTAGACATGATCCCTAGTCTACATCACAAAAGGTAGAAAAAGGAATGTTAGGATTAGAAGAATATAATAAGCCCTGTCCTGGATTACCTTTAAGATACCTCAGTAGATGATGTGCTGCAAGCATGTGAGAGTGTGCAGACTTAGCTAAAAACTGACTTAACTTGTGAACAGTTGATGTCAGCTCTAGTAAGAGTGAGGCAAATCAACCTACCAACAAGTCTTCTGTAAGGGGAAACATCAGGAAGTAAGTTCTCAGGATCATTAGCAAGTTTAATATTGGGATCCATTGGTAAAGTTGCAGGCTTACAGGCAAGGTAACATGTGTCCTCTAGAAGTTGTAATGTGTAATTTCTTTGAGAAATAACTAGGCCAGAATCTGAATAAACTAACTCAATGCCCACAAAGTATTGTAGTTTGCCCAAATCTCTTAGATTAAAATATTTACTCAAAAGAGACTTAGTAGAATTAATAACATCAATATTTGGTCCTGCAAGAATGATATCATCAACATAGACTAATAAAACAATATAAGAAGCATAAAAGACCTTTATTATTGAGTGAATAATCAGATAAAGACCGAGTGAAACCCATAGAGTGAAGAACATAAGTAAGTTTAGTGTTCCACTGTCTACTAGCTTGTTTTAGACCATAGATTGATTTGAGTAATTTACAAACATGTTTACCAGTAGAAGTATTAGAAGAATTTGGAGTGTGACCTTGAGGTAACTCCATGTAAACCTCTTCATTAAGATCTTCCTTCGAAAAGGCATTATTGATGTCAATTGGTGTAGAAACCAATTTTTAGCAATTGAAAGAGCAAGTATAACCCTTACAGTGACCAGTTTTGCAACTGGTGAGAATGTATCTGTGTAGTCAATCCTCTCAGTTTGAGTGAACCCTTATGCAACAAGCCTAGCCTTATATCTATCAATAGAGCCATCAAACTTTCTTTTAGCTTTACAAACCCATTTGCATCCAATAGGGGTCTTGTTGGTGGGTAGGGTTGTTATAGTCGAAGTATTATTCCTGTCCATAGCACGTAGTTCTTCATTTATGGCAGTGACCCATTCATGGTGCTTAATGGGTTCTAGCACAGTAGAAATATTAGCAATAAACCCCCTATATTGATCAGAGATATTATCATAAGATAAAACATAAGTCAAGGGGAATGATGCATTTGTTTGAGGAATAGAGTTACAATGAAAGTCTTGTAAGTAAAAATGAGGCTTAGATGGTCTAGAGGACATTCTTATAGGTGGATTAGGTGAAGGTGAAGTTATAGGTATATCCTAAGTAACTAATTCGTGGTGCGTGAGCGCGAGCGTGGAGCGTGAGCGAGAGCGCAGAGCGTCATATTTAGAAAAAATTGATTTTGAGAGCGCTGTTAGAGCGTAAAAAATTTAAATATTATTTATTTATAAATTATATATTAATCATTCACAAAGTCATATCTTTGAATTAACTGTGAAAAAAAATAAAAATCTATGGACTTTAATATTTGATTAAATCAAAGTTGTCAATATTGCATGTATCTAGAACAAAAGTTTTGGTAATGTCACAATAAGTGCCATTATCCTATTAACAATTTACTTATGCGTTTTTTAGAAACATGATTACACAATGTTTAAAATAAATTTTAAATTTTAAATTTGTTGCTTAGTACTTTTTTTTATTAAGAATTTACTTAAAAAAATAAAGTACGTGAATATTGGGGAAATGAATAAATAAAGAGAGAAGGTACAAACATATTAAGCATATTAAAATTGATAGGTAATAATAACAAATTTTATTTTTATACTCCAGTAAATAGGAAATAGTTGCAGAGGCGTATATACCATTTTGATTTGATTTGTCATGGTAGGGACCACAAATTGAATTTTTATTACTTTTTACAGTCATTTTAGGTTGTAGGCTGAGGTCATTATAATCACTTCTGACATATGAGGTCAATTAAAAAAATAAAAGCCCATACTTGGCAAAATATTATAGGGCCAAAATTAAAATTTAATGAAGTCCACGACTTTTGGTAATAAAGTTGGCGAATTATGTTGAATGAGTGCGCGAATTTAATAGCGAACTTGGGGTTTCGCGCTCAGTGCGCGAATCGAGTGCACGCAGAAGAGAGAGAGAGGCGAATTTAGTTACCTTGGGTATATCATGATAATCATGTGGTGAATATAGTGTTGATGATGATGGAGAAACAAGGGCTGAAGAGATATCAGGTTGTATAAGATACCCAAAATGAAAACTAGTAGAAGGAATATGGGGATGTGGTGGAGTAAGATTTTTAGAATGATAAGGAAAAACATCCTCATTAAAAATAGCATCTTTGGATAAGAATACCTCATTACTTTGATTGTCCATGAGCTTATATGTTGGTTTTATACAACATAAATGCTTCAAATCCAAAATCTAAAGCAAATAAAGTAAGGATCTTACTTGATTAAGCGAATCGGCGATTGAATCACGAAACCTTTCAATCGAAATTCCGGTCATCTCCAAATACTCTTGGTCGATCTCCAATCACGAACGGAAAGAAAATACTATTCACAGCTTAAGAACCTCTGGACTTCAATGCCTTCTGAATATTATCACCAATATGATTTACACTCCACAAAGAAACGTATTTTCTTTTCTCTATTATTTTCACTCAATTTTCTCTCTGTAGAAAATATATCATTATCTCAATTTGAATTGTGTTGTCTGAAAAAATAAAGGAACGTGCCTTTTATTTTAACTGACTTGAGGAGAGGTGGGGTAGGGGAGTTCAAGTAGGAGTGGGTTAGTGGGTAGTTATCCAAACTCTCCACTAACCAACTAGATCTTGGATCCGGTTTGGGTCAGCCCACATGGGCGCCCCGGATCCGATATGGTCCAAATCGGATCAGTCCAACATCTCCCACTCGCACGTGTGGGTTGAACCCGCATTTTCAAGAATTGTCATGACTATAAAAAAATCTTTTGATAATCTTGATACAGAGTGATTACTAGCCTCATTTTTTTATTGTCATGACTATAAAAATTTCAAGTAGAACTAGTTTAGCCTGATTTTAAGTTTGATAATATTTGATAATCTTTTTTTCTGACAGTATTTTGTTCATTAGTTTTGTAATGACTACAGTAAAAAAAAAATTCTAGCTACGCCACTGATTCAGATTGATTTTCAGATGCTCCCACTTGTCAGGAAGTGACCGGATTAAGGCTTGAACTTGCTGCTCATCAGAGAGTACATGGCCAACTGACACAAGTTCCCTAATCATGTTAGACATCACCCTGATGTGTTGCTTAATGTTATGATTAGATAGTTTCTTATAAGTGTCAAACTTAATTGTCAGCTGCCTCAGACGAGTGACAGTTGTACCCCCATATTTATCCCTGAGAAACACCCATATATCATGAGCAGTAGGGTGCTTCTCACACTCGTGAATCAGATCATAAATCACATAACTAACCAGGATTGCACGAGCTGTGGAATTTTTCTTTTTCCACACCTGGTAAGCCTCTTGAACCCTTCTCTATTGGACACTATTTCCAACACCTGGGTCAACCATGATTTGGTTGATGCCGTCCAAAACATTTTGCTCATCGCGCACATACCAAATCTTATGACACCAGATGTCATAGTTGTCATCGTTCAACTTGTCACCTTTGTTAAGGTCAGCAATGATCGATTTTGATGCCATAGTCTATTATTTAAGAAATGATTTTATGTTAAAGTCCTTATACACATATTTTATTTTATACTAAGCCAATCAAGATCCATAAAGACTTGACACAAGCAATGGATTTGAAAGTTCATGCAATGTTCCGAATCATCATCCATTTACAAGTGTCCATAACTATGGACTTAATATCAGAAAGTTTAAAAACTAAACTTCTCAGTGATAGTCAATGTAAAACCTAAGAACTCCCACTGGAAAAGATGATCAAACATGCTAAGGCAAAACAATACATATATGATCATAAATATGTAAGCAAACAAAGCATGCATTTTGAATCAAAACAACCAAGATCCAAAAATAAACAATTATCAAATCCAGTCTCATGTTCACAAACAAATAAGAAACATAGAATACCTGCAAATGGAAATAGATTACATAAATCATTCAAATCGGAAAAATCGACCCTCTGGTTTGATTGATTGCCAAGACTGAACAAAAGCTTCATTGGCAATGGCTTGAGATAGCCTATCACATGGTACTTGCTTCAAGGACCGATGAGTTGTTTTCTTCCTCATGTCGGACCTCAAGTTGCAGAGGTTAGAGTTGAGACTTAAGAATTAAAGTCTTTTCAGCCTTTTTCTTGAGGTATAATTTCCATCGATTATGCATGTTTAGAATAATGCTTTCAATAGTTTCATCTCTTCCAATATAGTTTCTAGCCTCTTCCCATATTTTATGAAGTTCAACCGGAAGTGGGATTTTGTAGACTTCACACCGTTTCTCATAAGGATGAATGTCATTATTAAAATAAAGAACGCGGCGGTGTAACATTTTCATTACTCTCCAATGTTCTTTAAGAGTGTGTTTAGGATCCATTCGGTATGACACCAAATTTTCTATGACCCCAGATAGCTCATTGATACGTCGCTCAAGGGCTTCTCCCCGAAGTACCCTATATTTGCTATAGATCAAAGGCATACCTGAAGGATGAGGGTAAATATTATAATATGTGAAAAACAAATCCTCAAGCGCGAATAAACGAGCTTTATTTTCTAAAGTATCAAATTCAATCTCAGTAGCCACCCATAAAGGACAATTTTATTTAACATTTCTGGAAAAAATTTGGAATTTTCTGAAAAGGAATTTTATATTCTGTGAATTTTTAAATTTTTAAAACTTGATAAATCAAAATAAATTTTTAACATTCTATAAAAAATTATTTTAATTCACAGATTTATCATAAATAAAGTCTAAATAGACGGCCGAAACAGCCCACATGCGCCGGCGATGAGAGTGGGCGTGTCACGTCTGAAAAAAATCGTGACACAAGTAGGTTGCTACCATGTGGCAGCCTCTGGTCAGGCCACATGACAGGCAACAGGTACGTGTCAGTCCACGTCATGGCCACATGGAGATACACGTGGCAGTGATGTGGCACTAGTAGGTCCGAAAAAGTTCCATGTGGCGCTGACGTGACATCCACGTGTATCTTACACGAGTGCCACGTGGACAACCACGTGGCGTTGGCAGGTGTTGACTGGTCATCCAGTCTCCCACTCGCTGTGGGTGGCGCGTGTGCCATACGCGCTGCCTTCAGGGCATTTTTCGGCGAAGTCCTTCTGGCTACACCCCATTCCCCTCCCCAATTTTCATGCCTTCTGAATTCATTGGTTCAATCACTTTTAAGTTTTGAGCTTTCGACATTGGAGTTTGTACTAACAACCGCAAAGCTTGAGAGTGGGCGACTATATTATGAAGTATACACTTAGAATTATATTCCAGATTATTTAGAGTAAATTTGCAGAGACTAAAATAACAATTATCTCACAAAATAAACAACCAAAAAATAATCTGGTCACATATCCAAAAAAGTTTACCTGAAGACGAACGTAAGCATATATGGTAGATCGCATAATTCAAATTGTCAAATTGGAAAAATGCATAATACGATTTTAACAAAACAAGTTTTTCAGAACAGTTGACACATCCAAAAATCCCAAAATAATTCAAAAAATTGTAATTCCATGCAAATATACTTCAATAATAGTTACAATATAATTTGACTAAAACAGCATGCCTCGAAAAATAAAACATCATAAGCATAATTCCACAAATCGAAAAAATCACTAAGAAAAACAATTTGACAGGAATTATTAATCATAAACATAATGAATTATGCATTTCACCAGAAAAAACAAATTTTGAACTCAATCACAACGTTGGCTCTTATACCAATGTTGATTTTATACAACATACATGCTTCAAATCCAAAATCTAAAGCAAATAAAGTATGGATCTTACTGATTAAGCGAACCGGATATTGAAACACGAAACCTTTCCATTGAAATTCTGGTCATCTCCAAATACCCTTGGTTAATCTCCTATCACGAACAGAAAGGAAATACTATTCACAACCTAAGAACCTCAGGACTTCGATGCCTTCAGAATATTATCACAAAAATGATTTACATCCCACAAAGAAACGTATTGTTGGTCCCAAGTGGTCAGATGAGGTCTAGAGCGGGAGAGGGGGGGGGGGGTGAATGGACCTCTAAAAATTTGACTTTAAAATTCTCTAACTTTTTCTGTGAGCAGACTAAGCTAATCAAGATTCGTAAGTAGACTAAGCTGATCTCGCACAAAGCTTTGAACAGCAGAGTTGACACTTAGCTGATTTTGAGAAAATCAGAGTTTTAAATAACTTACTTGGCAGCGGATTTATCAAGTGTTTTTCACAAGTAGGTTTCTTTAACTTAAAAGATTTTATCCCCAGTTTTTGTAAATTCCTTTTTAAAATATTTAACAGTTAACTTAAGTGTTTGAAAGCTTTTGAAAAATATGCAAGTAAAAATGCAAACTTAAACACAGTCAATTTTTATAGTGGTTATATGGATGTAAATCCTTTAGTCCACTCTTCCAAGTCACTTAGATCTTGGGTTATACTATAAACACACAGTTTACAATATACAATGCTTGCGCCAAACAACAAATGAAATGGCCACAAGTGCGCAATAGGAAATCACAAAGAAAACCTATCATCTGAAGTAATATCACTCACTAAGATGGATATCTACTTCTCACAACACTTCTCTTACAAAATCACTCAGATTTATGTGTATATCTTTTATCTCTCAGTTCTGCTTTCGTCAACAGATGACTAAGCTAAAGAGTGTTCTGTTCTTGAGTTTTGAGACTTAGAGAAATTCTGCTTCTAAATTTTGCTCTCAGTTGTGTTGCTTGTCTCTAACTCTTGAATCTTGAACTATTTATACTTGAGGTTTGAAAATCTGCCCGTTGAGAGGTCAACAAGTGTTCAAAATCCTCGAGTACTGGTCCCTGTTTTCAAAACGGCTTCTGCAACTGTGCACTGTACAGTTCTGATGTACTTTCTGTCACTTTGCATTAAATGCACTCTGCTGATACGAGGTTTCTCTTCAATCATTTGTCTTTAATACCCTTCCCTTACAGCGTTTATTACTTCAGGTGCATTTATTACCGTTGCAATAACTTCTGATCACTTTCACTCTGCTGATCGAATCCACTCGTCTGATGAACACTCTGCTGATCCAAATCGAACTCATCTGATTTGAGTCTGCTGAAAATCCACCAGTCTGATTCCGAATGCAGCAACAGATCAGTAGTCTTCTGGACCATAAATTTGACCCTTCTGATTTGTCTTCTTCCTTGGTCAAATAATCCTTAGAGGTTGACTAAGTTTCCAATACTTAGCTGATGACTTTTGGAAATCATCAAAACCTCCCTTCACTTCTAAGTCTTCATCTTCATCCAACAATTTTCCCCTTTTTGATGATGCCAAAACTTCAGCTAAGTACCTGTACCTAAAACTAAAGTTAAGTCCTCAAAAATTTCTGAGATAGAAATAGTATGTTGGAAACTTGAACTTTTATAGATTTTCATTGAAAGTTTACATTGCAAGTTTACAAAGAAAGGACTTAAAGTGAACTTTTACAACGAATTGAGCTGATATAAACATTTACAGAATAAGAACCTAGTCTAGAGAATCTAGTCTAGTCTTCAGCTTCTTCATCATCTTCCTCTTCTTCTTCTCCTTCTTCAACTTCATCATCCTCTTCTTCTCCACTAGAAAACATAACCAAGTTCTTAGAGACAACATCTATTTTCTTTTTGATGTCCTCTAACCTCTTGTACTTTCTATCTGGATCTAGCTGTTCTTCAGCAGAGTCTTTGGAGGCAACAAACTCTTTGTCAGATTTTGCTACATCATTGGGCTCTTCTTCAGTAGCTTCTTCATCATCAGCTTTCTCTTTAAGTACTTTATCTTCAGCAGGCTTTTCAGCAGCAGTTCCTTGTTCTAGTACTTGAACAGTTGCAGTGGCAACACTCTTTTTAGTTGACTCCTCTTCCCCCTTTTTGTCATCATCAGCAGGGTTGAGTTGATCAGGAGAGATGTTGACAGCAGCACACAGCTTCCTGTTGTTCTGATCCACCACTTGGAGTTGAGCAGAGTGATGTTGTTGAGTAGCCTTCATTGCTCCAGCTTGGTCATTTATGTAATCAACATTCAGCAGAAGTGTTGATATTTCATTTTGAACTTGAACAGCAGCAGCAGAGAACTCATGCATCATACTTTCAGTCTTTACTATCTCAGCAGCAGATAGTTCTCTTAGAGTGTTCTCCATCCTTGACCAATCTGACTCATGTCTCTGAAGAGTAGCATGTAAGTGGTTTACATCCACCTTCACATCTTCAATATTCTGATTCATGCTCAGGATGCTTTGAGTCAGTTGCAATGAATTATCAGCTAGTAGAGGAAAGTTATCAATGGCATCCCGCACTATCTTGGCAGTAGCCTCCTCTACTTGCTTCCGCATCATCTTGTTTCTCTCTTCCATTTCCTTCATAGCATTTTCAATTAAAGTATGCATTGATTCCATGAGTGAGGAATGGATATCAGCAGTAGGAATGGATGAGGGTGATGCATGAGCAGCTTCTTGGTGAACAGGTGCTTCATGAAGAACTTGAGCTTCTTCAGCCTTCCACTCAAGTGCTAAAGGGCTCTTATCTTTAACAGCAGCTGGCAGTGACTTAGATGTATCAAGATTAATCTCCTCAGCATGCTGGTCTTTTCTTGGTTCTTCATCAGCTGGCTCATCAGCTATGTGAATGATATCAGCACCATCAGCAGACACTATAGTCTTCTGATGAATCAAGAGAGCTGGAACAAATGTTGATGTAGACTGTTGGACACTTAGCTGTTCTTGAAATGTACTGATCTTTGAGCCAAAGGCAATTTGTTGTAAGCTTGGCAGACTAGGCATATCACTAATTGTTTCTGGTTCATACCGTGATCTTTGCACTCATTTCTCCAAGGTTGTATAAACAACAATCTTGACTGCTCTATCAACTAGTACATCAGATGGACCTGGCTTGTTTGACAATGAATCCTTGATAGCAGTCGCCTCTTGTTTTACAATGGCTTTTGTAAAACCATGTAATCTGTCACGAACAAAATCTGAATCCAAAGCTTTTGCAACTGAAGTAGTTTGCAGCCAACTTAGAACCCAACGTCCTTCTTCAGCAAACTCTTTCCAGGCTTGGATTTCAGCTTCAGATTTGTTCAATCTGTATTCCCTCCATCTGTTGTATCTTATCTTCTCTGGGAGGAAAACAATTCTTGTTTGAAGCAGCTGATTCATCCTTTCAAGCTCAGCTTCAAACTTTTCAAAGGCAGCAGAGTCACCTTTGACAATGTCAAGAGCTCTTCTGACTTCAAACTTCTTTCGCTTGATTGGTTTGGCTCTTGGTAGCACAAATTTCCGTTCCATGGGTTTTCCGATCACGATGCCTCATGACCTTCTAGGTCCATAAGCATCTTTCTTGCTTTCTTCCAAGGCATTTGCCAAATCTTCTTCCTCTTTGGCAGCAAGCTCTGCATCAGTCATTTGCTTTGTTTGAGCATCAATCTTGCTCAGCTCAATAGCCTTCTGGACCTTAGCCTCATCTCTTTTTCTTTGTTCAGCCTCTTCTCTTTTCTTCTTATGAATGGCAGAGACCTTAGCTTTCCCAGTCCTTTTCTTCCTTTGAGCTCTTGATTCAATGACCGGTGCGGCAGCAATTAGTTCAGGAGCAGCTGTTGCAATTGGTTCAGCAACAATAGGATCAATGATCATAACTTCAGGTCCTCTTGAGGTCTGCTCACCTCAGCTGTTGGTGCAGTAGTCTGACTTTTCTGGGCATCAGCAGACTTGTCATCAGTAGACTTACTTCCAACAGGCCTCTCTGCTGATGGAGGACTTGATCTAACTACAACAGTCAATTCAGTTGGTGAATCGATCTGAGTTAGCCTCTTTCTTGCGGTTACCTTTGTGAGAACAATTCTTGTAGTGGCAGTGTCCTTAAGAGCACTCCTTGTCCGTCTTGCCACATTCTCCAAAGGTATCTCAGCAGATGGTGTTTGTTCAGGAGATATATCATATGCCATTTCTTCAATCTCCTTAACTGTCTGATCTATAAGAGCATTAGCAGTTTCTTTTTCTTTAGGCTCTGAATATGTTCTGGCTTGAACAGCTGGCTGGGCTGTTTGAACAGAAGCCTTAGGAGCAGTCACCTTACTCCTATTTCTCTTATCAACAGCAGCCTGCTTAGGCTCAGCAGCAGCCTTTCTCTTTGGTTGCTCCTTCTTTTTTTCTGGAGTTACTTCAGCAGTCTTTGAGCGAACAGCCTCGTAGACTTTTAACTCCTTAGCGTTGTGAATGACCTTTCTATGGGTCATTGAGCAGCCAAGACTGGCGAACAGATGACTGAGAAATATCATGTGGTTAGAGTGACCATGTTCCT
Organism: Penstemon davidsonii; assembly: GCA_034814905.1. Lineage (NCBI taxonomy): Eukaryota > Viridiplantae > Streptophyta > Magnoliopsida > Lamiales > Plantaginaceae > Penstemon > Penstemon davidsonii. The sequence goes on along the minus strand of JAYDYQ010001086.1, from coordinate 10,869,349 downwards.
TGTGATCAGCCAAGATATACCACACAAATGTAGCCCAGTTCATCTTCAGTCCATAATATACAGCGATCATGGAGTGAAATCTCTTCATAGGCACGCTGACCAGTGAAAAGGTGCAATTCTCCACCACTTTGGCAAAAATGTCTGTCATTCTCTGAAACTCATCCTTCAGCTGAGTCTTCTTGATGTTTCCAGACAGCACTTCATTTTTCTTGGCAACCAAGTTCCAGAAATCCGTCTCAAACAGTTCAGCCAGGGTAGAAATTTCAGTACGTAGTACCTTCAAGATATAGATGGTACTTCTCATTCAACAGCTTGGGGGTTATACAGACGTCAACTCCCCCAACTTTAGCCTCGATTTCCAGCTTTTCATGATCGGGCTTGGCAGCAGAACCATAAAACTCCATTATTTGATCCTTAAACACCATAGATTCTCCATGAAATCAACAAGTGTTGCATCCTTAATTTTTTCCAAAATCTCCTTCATCACTTGAGTGCCCGTAGCGTGATAAATCTAGTAGTTCAGAAATCTACCTTCAGCATTAGCTTCTTTGGAACTCATCTTGTTTCTGAAAAAGATTAGAGAAAACGAGAGTAGATTTGCAGAAAGTATGAATGCAAAAATGCTCTGTATGCTTTTGAAATTTTGAGTGTGCGTAAAAGATCAGTCAGCTGATCAGATTTGGATTTATAAGGGTTGGATGATGTCGTTTTTCGTGATTTAAGCCAACCGTTAGATCAATTACTGATATATTAAATCGTGTGAGCGAGATACGCGGAATTTAAAATTCATTAATTATGTTAGACTAGGAGGGAAGGCGAAGCGTCACTAGTCTTTTATTTATGAAAGCGTGTTTTCAGATATTACGTTTTTAATACAACACTATTTATAAATTGACATAAGTAAACAGATGAATAAAATAATACTTATCTGGCAGATGACTTGTCTGATACAATATATCACTAGTGAAAGCCAATTTTTAGTGATTTTCCTTTGCTGTTTGTCAATCCAGCAAGATAAATAATCTTCAAGTCTTCAAGAATTAAGAACAAATCTAATGATTAAAACAACTTCAACTAACTGTTATTGAAGACTTAATCTTTAAAACAGGAGTACCGCTAGTCGTACACGTTCCCCCTGAATTCAAGAATCCATTAGTCAACTAGTCTGTTCAGAGTCAGTCTTCTTGAAGAAAGGCATCAGATTAGTAAGCTGATGAACTTTAGTCTTCTGATAAGTTCCCCCTCAGCTTATGAATCCAATTTTAACAAGCCTAGTTCCACTCTTAGAGTAGAAAATCTTGCATCACTTAAAGGTTTAGTGAAAATGTCAGCGATCTGATTATCTGTATGAACATATTCAATAATAACATTTCCTTTTTCAACATGGTCTCTGATGAAGTGATGTTTGATCTCAATATGCTTAGTCCTGGAATGACTAGTAGTGTTCTGAGTAAGTGAGATTGCACTTGTATTGTCACAGTAGATAGGTATTCCACTGATCTTGAGATTATAATCTTCTAGTTGATGCTTCAACCAAAGTATATGTGCACAACATGCTCCAGCGACAATGTATTCAGCTTCAACAGTAGATATGGATACTGAAGTCTGTTTCTTACTCATCCATGAGATCAGACGACTGCCTAAAAATTGACATGTACCTGTAGTACTCTTCCTATCAATCTTGCAGCCAGCAAGGTCAGAATCTGAATATCCAATAATTTCAAATCCTGATTCCCTTGGATACGACAATCCCAATTCTTGAGTGCCTTTGAGATACCTTAATATCCTTTTAGCAGCTAAGAGATGAGATTCCTTAGGATTTGATTGAAATCTCGCACAAACCCCAACAGAGTACATAATATCCGGTATGCTAGCTGTTAGATATAACAGTGACCCTATTATGCCTCTATATTTGGTGATGTCAACTTATTTGCCATCTTCATCTTTATCCAAACGAAGTCCAGTAGACATTGGAACACTAACAGATGAGCTAGTTTCCATACCAAATTTCTTGAACAGATCTTTGGTGTACTTTGCTTGATTAATAAAAATACCATCAGATAGTTGTTTAACTTGTAATCCAAGAAAGTAATTAAGTTCTCCCATCATGCTCATTTCAAACTTATTATGCATCAGCTTAGAGAACTTTTCACACATTTGTTCGTTAGTTGAACCAAAATTAATATCGTCCACATATATTTGAACTAACAATATATGGTTATCCCATTCAATAGTGAACAAGGTCTTATCTACTTTACCTTTGCGAAATCCTTTAATTAAAAGAAAGTCAGATAAAGTATCATACCATGCTCTTGGAGCCTGTTTCAGTCAATGGAGAGCTTTCTTCAGACGATATAATTTGTCTTCTTGTTGATAAGCTTCAAAACCTGGAGGTTGTTCAACATAAACTTCTTCTTGCAATTCTCCATTGAGAAAGGCAGACTTCACATCCATCTGATAGACTGTGAAGTTCTTGTGAGCAACATAAGCTAAGAATAATCTGATTGCTTCAAGCCTTGCTACTGGTGCAAATGTCTCATCAAAATCAATGCCTTCTTCTTGGCAGTAACCCTTGGCAACTAGTCTTGCTTTGTTTCTGGTAACCATACCATCTTCATTCATTTTGTTCCTGAAGACCCACTTAGTGCCAATTACCCTTTGATGAGTAGGTCTAGGTACCAAGTACCAAACCTCATTTCTTTCAAATTGATTTAGCTCTTCTTGCATTGCTTCAATCCAGTGAGAATCACTAAGAGCTTCTTCAATTTGCTTGGGCTCAATCTGCGAGAGAAAACTTACAAACATAGATTCATTTGCAACAGCTCTTCTAGTCTTCACTCTATCCAGTGGATCACCAATCACTAAGTCAGGTGGGTGATCTCTGAGCAATCTGAGATCAGGTTACAAATCTGGATGTTGTCCTCTTGAATGATCTTGTAACACTACTGTTGGAGTCTCAGTAGTAGTCTGTTGAACAGAAGTGGTCTGTTGAACAGTCTCTGGTCTGTCAGCTGTTTGCAACTCCTCTGTTAGACAATCAGTAGACTGATTTTGAACAGCACTTGAGTTACCAACTGGGTTGATATTAGGTAGTATGAAGGGAACATATTCTTCTTTTCTTTCCATAGTCAGTTTCTGAAAACAGCAGATATCTCTGTAGTTGAACTTTGATTCTTTTCAGAAGATTGATTTGTTTCATCAAATACTACATGAATTGACTCTTCTACCAGTAAAGTCCTTTTGTTAAACACTCTATAGGCTTTACTAACAGTAGAGTAACCTACAAAAACAGCTTCATCAGCCTTTTCTGCAAATGCAGTGAGGTGATTCTTCCCATTATTCAAAACATAACATTTACAACAAAAAATCCCAAGATAATGTATATTAGTCTTTCTGTTGTTCCAGACTTCATAAGGTGTCTTGTTTTGACTCTTGTTGATCATACATCTGTTCTGGGTGTAGCAGGCTGTGTTTGTAGCTTCTGCCCAAAATCTTTGAGGCAGTTTTGCTTCAGCTATCATGGTTCTGGTAGCTTCTTTTAGAGTTCTGTTTCTCCTTTCAGCAACTCCATTTTGTTGAGGTGTCCTGGCAGCAAAGTACTCATGGTTGATTCCTCTGGTGTTACAATACGCTTCAACAGTAGAGTTTGTAAACTCAGTCCCTCTATCTGATATGATCTTTAGGATCTTCAAGCTTTTCTCATTTTGTATCAGTTCTATCAGATTGGTAAGATGCTCCTTGGTTTCACTTTTCTTCTTTATGAAAATCACCCAAGTGTATCTTGAAAAATCATCCACAACAGCTAGGCAGTACTTCTTTCCACCATTGCTGATTGGATCAATAGGGCCAAACAAATCCATATGTAGTAGCTGCAAAATTCTGGTTGAAGATTGGTGCTTCTTGCTTTTGAAAGTGGACTTCACTTGTTTACCCTTCTGACAGGCGTCACAGAGCTTATCTTTGCTCATGACTGTCTTTGGAATTCCTTCTACCAAATTGTTCTTTATTAATCCGTTTATGGTCTTGAAATTCAGATGATTCATTCTTTTGTGCCAAAGCCAACTGATTTCACTTGGTGTAGAGACCACCAAACAAACATTAGAATTCCTGTCCACAGAATTCCAGTCGACTACATAGTATTCCCTTGTCTTCTTCCAGATAGTATCACTTTCTTAGTTCCAACTTGCTCTACATAGCACTTATCTGAAGAGAAGATAACATAAAATCCCTTGTCACAAAATTGAATTATGCTCAGCAGATTGTACTTGAGGCCTTTCACATATGAAACGTCAGATATTTCAATGTTGCCTTTGATTAGCTTTCCACACGCCACAATCTTGCCTTCTTTGCTGTCTCCAAATGTAACTTTTGGATCGTCTATGGCAGCAGCATCGGTGAGTTCATGTATGTCTCCACACATGTGCCTTGAACATCCACTGTTCAAGTACCATTTATTCTCTACTTTACTCCTACTCCTAATCCTAACCTACAAAACAAAATAAAGGTTTAGGTACACTTTATTGAGAGGGTCCTTGCGGATTAGTATCACCTTTGACAACCCAAGATTTTGAAGTCTTAGGCTTCTTAGGCTTTGGAGTATTTGCAGGAGCATGAGGTACTCTGGTATCATCATAGTTTTCAGCAGGCATGTTATTGTGATAATCATTATGATGTGAGTATGGCTCATAAGTAGGATATGATGCATGATAAGTAGGGTAAGCATGCATTGGATGATGAGCAGGGTATGCAGCATAGTAAGATGGAAATTGAGGTGCATGATATAATGGTGGATATGCTGGTTGCATATAATATGATGACTCATTTCCATACCAAGCATTTTCATATTTATAATTCTTATGCTTCTTTGGTTTGCTCTTAGCTTGCTCATTTATAGACGACTTAGGTTTACTAGTCTGATAGGTTTTACTCTTATCAGCAGACTTCTTAGGACTCTGCTGTTTAGTTTTACCAATCTGTTTTTCAGTCTTAGGCTCTTTGCCCTTTTTAGCCTTAGGAGTTTTATTCTCCTTTTTCTCTTTTTCCTGTGAAGCATGTTTAGCAGTCTGAACATACAAGATAATATTACTATTATCAGCAGATATAAACTTTTCAGTTCTGTTCAGTTCTAAACTTTCAGTTACTAAAGGTGTTCTCTGTTAATTAGTTTTGTTCATTGATGCAACAGACGACTTATCATGATTAGATATTATCTTTTCTAATTCCATGATTTTCCCTTTGTAAACTTCACACTCAGCTTTCAGAGATTCATTCTCTTGCTCAAGCTTTTTATACTCAGCTGATTCTTGTGGTTTTTCAACCTGAAGTTTCAGTGATGTATTTTGCTCTTTTAGCATAGTCATCTCTTCCTTAAGCTTTGCAAATGCAGTAGCAATACTTGAGTTATTTAACATCATTTGCTCAAATGAATTAAATAGCTCATTTTCAGCAGGAGTTACCTCATCATCAGATGATTCTGAATCTTTGGCCATTAAACAAAGTAATGCAGGTTGTTCATCTTCAGTAGAGTTGTCATCAGACGTCTGTGAATCTGAATCAGACGAGTAGACAACAACCATCTTTTCAGCTTCTGCCATTAGCACTTTACTTTTGTTGTATCTTTTCTCCTTTATGATTTTCTTTTCTTCCTCAGTGTACTTCTCAGCTTTAGGATATGGGCAGTCCTTGATGAAATGTCCCAATTTTCTGCAATTATAGCACATTAGTTTGGATTTATAATTATCCTTACTATCATGAGAATGTGAGGTAGGGTTAGAAGTAGAAGCATTGTTGTATTTATTCTTCATTTTTCTCTTGTAGAACTTCTTGAATCCATTCAACAACAGTGCAACGTCACCAGCAGTGTACTCATTTTTATTGAGCAGCATGGTCTCATCAGATGAGTCCATTTCTTTACTTTTGTTTGCTGATCTTCTTGAATTTTCAGCAACCAGGGCAGCTGTGGGACTAGAAGTTGAGGTTTCTTCTATACCCATTCTTGGCAGTTTATACTCATACGCCTTGAGTACTGAAAACAGCTCGGTGAGAGAGATCTTCCCCAGATCCCTTGATTCTTCCATGGCTGTAATCTTCATGTTGAATTTGGGAGGTAGCGCCTTCAACACTTTGACAGTGATCTCTTTATCTGAGAAGGTATTTCCCAGCTTCAATACTTCATTTAGAGTCCTTGTAAACCGTGTATCCATCTGATCAATGGTTTCTCCAGACTTCATCTTGAAGTTTTCCAACTTTTCAAGAGCAATGCTCAAGTTGTGCTCTTTGATGGCATCATTTCCTTCGCTCATGTCACGAACCTTGTCCCACATTTCTTTTGCAGTTTTGCAATGCTTGACATTATCAAATCGGTCATTGTCTAGGGCTCTGGTCATGATGAAACGGCCAACTTCATCAAGATTGAACAGCTTGACTTCCTCAGCTGTCATCTCATCAAGCTCTTTATTCACCACCATTTCTTCGTCATCTACTTTGATGGTCTTGGTGATTTTGAAAGAACCTTTGGTTATGCACGTGTACATATTATCGTTGTAAGCAGCAAGGAAGATTTCCATGTGGATCTTCCAGTCCTCAAAACTCATACCGCCAATGTGGGGAACATGGCTGATACAATCCATTTTTCAAAAAGTTTTAATTTTTCAAAATATGCTCTTTTGAAAACTTTTTCAAAACCTTTGAAAAACACACTAGGATCAAGCTCGTTGATCAGGCAAATAATTCAAATGAACCACCCGCTCTGATACCACTTGTTGGTCCCAAGTGGTCAGGTGAGGTCTAGAGGGGGGGTGAATAGACCTCTAAAAATTTGACTTTAAAATTCTCTAACTTTTTCTATGAGCAGACTAAGCTGATAAATATTCGTAAGTAGACCGCACAAAGCTTTGAACAGCAGAGGTTACCACTCTTCTGATTTCACTAGCTGATTTTGAGAAAATCAGAGTTTTAAATAACTTACTTGGTAGCGGATTTATCAAGTGTTTTTCACAAGTAGGTTTCTTTAACTTAAAAGATTTTATCCCCAGTTTTTGTAAACTCCTTTTTAAAATCTTTAACATTTAACTTAAGTGTTTGAAAGCTTTTGAAAAATATGCAAGTAAAAATGCAAACTTAAACACAGTCAATTTTTATAGTGGTTATATGGATGTAAATCCTTTAGTCCACTCTTCCAAATCACTTAGATCTTGGGTTATACTATAAACACACAGTTTACAATATACAATGATTGCGCCAAACAACAAATGAAATGGCCACAAGTGCGCAATAGGAAATCACAAAGAAAACCTATCCTCTGAAGTAATATCACTCACTAAGATGGATATCTACTTCTCACAACACTTCTCTTACAAAATCACTCAAGTTTATGTGTATATCTTTTATCTCTCAGTTCTGCTTTCGTCAACAGATGACTAAGTTGATGAGTGTTCTGTTCTTGAGTTTTGGGACTTAGAGAAATTCTGCTTCAAAATTTTGCTCTCAGTTGTGTTGCTTGTCTCTAACTCTTGAATCTCGAACTATTTATACTTGAGGTTTGAAAATCTGCCCGTTGAGAGGTCGACAGGTGTTCAAAATCCTCGAGTACTGGTCCCTGTTTTCAGAACGGCTTCTGCAACTGTTCACTGTACAGTTTTGTTGTACTTTCTGTCACTTTGCATTAAATGCACTCTGCTGATACGAGGTTTCTCTTCAATCATTTGTCTTTAATACCCTTCCCTTACAGCATTTATTACTTCAGGTGCATTTATTACCATTGCAATAACTTCTGATCACTTTCACTCTGCTGATCGAATCCACTCGTCTGATGAACACTCTACTGATCTAAATCGAACTCATCTGATTTGAGTCTGCTGAAAATCCACCAGTCTGATTCCGAATGCAGTAACAGTTCAGTAGTCTTCTGGACCATAAATTTGACCCTTCTGATTTGTCTTCTTCCTTGGTCAAATAATCCTTAGAGGTTGACTAAGTTTCCAATACTTAGCTGATGACTTTTGGAAATCATCAAAACCTCCCTTCACTTCTAAGTCTTCATCTTCATCCAACACGTATTTTCTTTTCTCTCTTCTTTTCACTCAATTTTCTGTAGAAAATATATCGTTCTCATAATTTGAATTGTTTTGTATGACAAAATAAAATAACGTGACTTTTATTTTAACTGACTCGCGAGAGAGGTGGGGTAGGGGAGTTCAATTAGGAGTGGGTTAGTGGGGAGTTATCCAAACTCTCCACTAAGCAACTAGATCTTGGATCCGATTTGGGTCAGCCCACATGAGTGCCCCGGATCCGATCTGATCCAAATAAGATCAGTCCAACATTATATCCATTTGTACCAGGGGGCATACCCTAAGAAAATACATTGCCGAGCTTTAGGCTCAAATTTTCTTATGTGTTCATGTAGTGTTGTTGCATAGGCTAAGCAACCAAAAAATCTTAGAAAAGAGTAGTCTACAGGTTTGTGATATAGAAGAGTGTACGGACAAGAATTATTTAATAAAGGTGAAGGGATTCTATTCATTAGGTAAACAACTGTCTGAATACATAAAGTCCACATATCAATAGGTAATCTAGACTGAAAAAGCAAGGACCTGGCAATGTTAAGAATGCGTTGTTGCTCTTTTCAACTACTAAATTATGTTGGGGTGTTTGCACATTAGACTATAGGTGGAGAATACCCAATCCAAAAAATAATTTTGTGTACAACAGTTCCTTAGCATTATCATATCTAAAAATCTTTATGGTTTTATTAAACTGATTCCGAATCATTTGTATGAATTTAGGTATAAAGATGCTTGTCTCATGTTTATGTTTAATCAAATAAACCTATGTGAACCTTGTACAATCATTAACAACGGTAATAAAATATTTAAATCCATTATAAGAGGGAATGCAGTAGGGGGCCCAAATGTCACAATTAATCAAATCAAATGCATTAGAAGATTATTGTTTACATTGGGAAATGGCAATCTCTTTTGTTTAGCCATAGGACAAATGTCACAAATGTGATAAGTAAATGTTGATATATTAGAAATATTCAAAACATCCTTTAGTGAAACCATTTTTTGATGAGGGGTCGGCCTAACCTAGAATGCCACATTTGTGCAGAAACCATCCTATTACAAGTAGCATTAATGAATTGAGCAGGTTGTGGAGCCTCAAATATGTATAAATCATTTTGTAGATTACCCTTACCAATCATCCTTAGTGTTATGGATTCCTGTATATAGAAATTATCATGCATAAAAATGATAGTATGGAGTTTATCATGCAAAATAGAACTGACATAAATTATATTGAATTTGAATGAGGGAACATATAGAACATTTGATAAAGAAAGGAGTGGATGAATGGATACAGTTCCAATGAAATAAACATGAATGAACAAGTTATTAAGCAATGTGATGCTTTTGTTAAATGCATGCTTAATGTTTTTAAAAAAGGTGATGTTGGATGAAGATGAAGACTTTGAAGTGAAGGGAGGTTTTGATGATTTCCAAAAGTCATCAGCTAAGTATGGAAACTTAGTACAAACCTTAGAAGATATTTGACCAAGGAAGAATTATTTCAGACTAGTCAAATATGGTCCAGAAGACTACTGATCTGTTGCTGAAGAAAGGAATCAGACTGGTGGACTATAGCCGACTCAAATCAGATTAGTTCAAGTTTGGGATCAGCCGAGTATACATCAGACGAGTGATTTCGATCAGCAGAGTGGAAGTGGATCAGAAGTTATTGCAACGGTAATAAATGCAGTTGGTGTAATAAATGCTATCGAGGAAGGGCATTTATGACAAATGCTATTGAGGAATGGCATTTATGACAAATGATTGAAGAGAAACCTCGTATCAGCTTGGTGCATTTAATGTGCATTTAATGCGAAGCGACAGAAAGTACAGCAGAGTGTACAGTGTTCAGTCGCAGCAGCCGTTTCTGCAGAAAGGACCAGTACTCGAGGATTTGACAGCTGCCGATCTCTCAACGGGCAGATTTTCAAATCTCAAGTATAAATAGTTCAGTTCGTGAGTTGAAGAAAAAGAGACAACACATTTGAGAGCAAAAATCTGAAGCAGAATTCTTCTAAGTCTCAAACTCAAGAACAGAACACTCATCAGCCGAGTCATTTGTTGACGAAGCAGAATAGAGAGAAATCAAAGAATACACATAAATCTGAGTGATTTTGTTAGAATCGTGTTGTGAGAAGTAGATATCCATCTTAGTGAGTGATAGTGATATTACTTCAGAGAATAGGAGTTTCTTTGTGATTTCCTATTACGCACTTGTGGCCGTTTCATTTGTTGATAGGCGCAAGCATTGTATACTGTAATCTGTGTGACTATAGTATAACCCAAGATCTAAGTGACTTGGAAGAGTGGACTAAAGGATTTCTATCCATATAACCACTATAAAAATCCTTTGTGTTATACATGCATTATTTTTTGCATATTTTAAAGAGCATACTTTAACACAAAAAGTTAACTGTTCAAAAGTTTTAAAAAGAAGTTTATTAAAATTGGGGATAAAACTTTTTCTAAGTTAAGAAAACTACTTGTGAAAAACACTAAAAAAAAAATCCGCTGCAAGTTAGTTATTTTAAAACTCTGATTTTGATAAAATCAGCTGAGTGAAATCAGAAGAGTGGTCAACTCTGCTGTTCAAAGCCTTGTGCGAGATCAGCATAGTCAACTTACGATTCCTGTTCAGCTTAGTTTGCTGACAGAAAAGTTAGAGAATTTTAAAAGATAAATTTGAAGAGGTCTATTCACCCCCCCCCTCCCACCCCCCTCTAGACCTCATCTGACCACTTGGGACCAACAAGTGGTATCAGGGCAGGTGGTTCATCTGAATCATTTGCCTGATCAACGAGCTTGATCCTAGAGTGTTTTTCAAAGGTTTTCAAAAGAGCATCTTTTTGAAAAACAAAAAATTTTTGAAAAATGGATTATATCAGCCTAGTTCCCCACATAGGCGGTATGAGCTTTGAGGACTGGAAAATCCACATGGAAATTTTCCTTGCTGCTTATAATGACAATATGTACACGTGCATAACACAAGGTCCTATAAGTGTTACCAAGACAACCAAAATTGTTGGCCAAGATACGGTCGTTGATAAAGAACGATCAGAGATGTCACCTGAAGAAATCAAGTTGAAGAATCTTGACAAAGTCGGAATCTTCATCATGACAAAGGCCCTGGACAATGAAAGGTTTGACAAGGTCAAACACTGCAAAACATCTAAGGAGATGTGGGACAAAGTCCGTGACATGAGTGAAGGGAATGACTCAATTAAAGAACACAATCTGAGCGTAGCCCTGGAGAAGTTTGAAAACTTCAAGATGAAACCTGGAGAAACTATTGACCAGATGGATTCAAGGTTTACAAAGGTGTTGAACAACGTACTGAAATTAGGAAAGACGTTTACTGATAAAGAGATCACTCTGAAAGTCTTAAAGGCGCTACCACCCAAGTTCAACATGAAGATCACAACGATGGAAGAATCAAGGGATCTGGGGAAGATCTCACTGACTGAGCTGTTTTCTGTACTCAAGGCGTACGAGTATAAAATGCCAAGGATGGGAATAGAAGAGACCTCAACTTCTGGCCCCACTGCTGCATTGGTCGCTGCAGAAAGAACTACAAGATCAGCCGGGAAGATTAAAGAAGTGGACTCATCTGATGAGACCACAGTACTAAGTAAAAAGGAGTACACTGCTGTCGATGTTGCTTTGTTATGGAACGGGTTCAAAAAGTTCTACAAAAGAAAAATGAAGAATAAATATAACAAAGCTTCTACTTCTAAATGGGGGGTGGGGGGGGGGGGGGGTGGGGGGGGGGGGGGGTGGGGGGGGGGGGGGGTGGGGGGGGGGGGGGGTGGGGGGGGGGGGGGGTGGGGGGGGGGGGGGGTGGGGGGGGGGGGGGGTGGGGGGGGGGGGGGGTGGGGGGGGGGGGGGGTGGGGGGGGGGGGGGGTGGGGGGGGGGGGGGGTGGGGGGGGGGGGGGGTGGGGGGGGGGGGGGGTGGGGGGGGGGGGGGGTGGGGGGGGGGGGGGGTGGGGGGGGGGGGGGGTGGGGGGGGGGGGGGGTGGGGGGGGGGGGGGGTGGGGGGGGGGGGGGGTGGGGGGGGGGGGGGGTGGGGGGGGGGGGGGGTGGGGGGGGGGGGGGGTGGGGGGGGGGGGGGGTGGGGGGGGGGGGGGGTGGGGGGGGGGGGGGGTGGGGGGGGGGGGGGGTGGGGGGGGGGGGGGGTGGGGGGGGGGGGGGGTGGGGGGGGGGGGGGGTGGGGGGGGGGGGGGGTGGGGGGGGGGGGAAAGTTTTCAGTGGCAGCATCTATCTTTTTTTTTTTATTTCCTCTATCCTCTTGGCTTTTCTGAAAGGATCAAGCTGTTCTTCAGCAGAGTCTTTGGAAGCAGCTAACTCTTTCTCAGATTTTGCTATGTCCTTAGGCTCTTCAATCTTTTCAGCTTCTTCTTCATCAGCAGCTTCCGTTGTTTTAGTTACTTCATCAGCTGGTCTACTTGTCTCTTCATCAGCAGGTTTTTCAGTAGACTTCACTCCTTCAGTAACTTCAACATTTTCAGTGACAACATTTTTCTTGTTATTAGCTGATCCTTCTTCCCCCTTTTTGTCATCAGCAGCAGGGTTGAGTTGTTCAACTTGAACAGGAGCAATGTTGACAGCATTGCAAAGCAGTCTGATGTTTTGATCCATTGCTTGAAGTTGAAAATTTTGTTGTTGTTGATTGCCATTTAAGGCAGCAGCCTCGTCGTTCAGACAGTCCACATTTATTTGCAGATGGCAACTTCTGAAGTAACCTGGGCAGCTTGTTCTGTGAAGTTCTGAAACAGATAGGCGGTTTTCTGAGCATCTGCTTCAGTGGCTTCAGTAAAGGCTTTACCAACATTATTCCAATCCATTTCATGTCTGTGAAGAGTGGCATGCAACTGATTTACATCAGCCTTGACATCTTCAACATGACAATTTAAGGTAACAAGTCCTTCTTTTAGCAGCATGGAATGGTCAGCTGGTTGTGGAAGACTTTCCACAGCACCTTGAACAATTTTGGCAGCTACTTCTTCAAATTTACTGAGCAGCTCCTTGTTCCTTTCTTCCATCTCTTTCATAGAACTTTCAATCAAGGCCTTTATTGAGTCCATGATTGAAGTTTGAGTAGTTTCAGCTTGGATGGTAGGTTCAGCAGTTAGCAGCTTTTGATTTGCTTCAGTGTTTGGCTCAACTGCTTTTTCTTCTTCTGTTGATTCTTTATCAGCAGGCTTATCTGCAACATGAGTAAACTCAGAACCGTCAGCAGACACAATCGTTCTTAGATGAATAAAATCAGCAGGCACGAAAGTTGATGTCGTCTGAGGTAATCTAATCTGCTCTTGATAGTTGCTGATCTCAGAACCAAAAGCAATCTGTTGCAGACTTGGAAGACTGGGCAGATCACTTGATGTTCCCTTGATATAAACTGATCTTTCAACCCATTTCTCCAAGGTAACAAAGACTACAACTTTTACAGCTCTCTCAAATAGGTCATCAGATGGACCAGGTTTATTTGGCAGTGAATTCTTGAGAGCAGATGCTTCCTGAGTAACTATGAGTTTGGCATACTCATGCACTCTGTCGTGAAAGAAATCAGAGTGTAAATCCTGTTGAATGTCATTCGTCTGCAACCAATTCATTATCCAACTTTCTTCAGCAGCAGCCTCCTTCCAGGCTCTGAAATCTTCACTTGAATTTTTAAGCCTGTAGTTCCTCCATCGATTATATCTGATCTTTTCAGCTAGGAATACAGTTTTGGATTGAATGAGGGAGTTGTATCTTTCCAGTTCAGCTTCAAATTTAGAGAAAGTAGCAGGGTCACTTTTAACAACTTCAAGTGCCCTCTTCACTTCTTTCTTCTTCTTTTTAACTGGTTGAGCTCTTGGCAACAGAAACTTCCCTTCCAGTGATTTGCCAATCACTATACCACCAGTCTTTCTTGGACCGTGGGCATCCTTCTTACTTTCTTCTAGGGCTTTTGTCAAATCTTCTTGCTCCTTGGCAGCTAGTTCTGCTTCAGTCATGTTCTTGACTTCAGCTTCTACTTTGCTTGCTTCAATGACTCTTTGCCAGTTCTCTTCCTTCTAGCAGCTTTAGTTTCAACAACTGGTGCCTTAGCTGTTGAAGCAGTAGACTGAGCTGCTTGAGTAATGGTCTGATCAGCTTGAGGTGCTGATGCCTCAGCTGTCGTCTGATCAGATTCCTTTGCTGAAATAACTGGTCTCTCAGCAGATTGAGTGACTTCTCTAACCGTTTCAGCAATTCTGGCATCTTGTTCACTCAAAACCAGTTTCTTTCTAGCAGTTTTCTTTGTGAGAATAGCAGTGGTTGCAGCAGTATCTTTAAGAGCACTTCTTGTCCTCTTAGCAACATTTTCAGCTGGCAACTCAGCTGAAGGAGTTCTTTCAGGAGAGGTGTTAAAAGTCATGCTCTCTATCTCCTTAACTGTCTCATCAATTATTTCATCAGCAGCCTCTACTGATCTGGCTTGAACAGCTAGGGGAGCTGTTTGATCAGTAAATTTAGAAGTTTTAGCCTTGCTCTTCTTGGCTTTAACTGCAGGATCCTTAGGCTCTGTGGCCTTTCTTTTAGATTGCCTCTTTTCTGGCGTGCCAGCAGGCTCTTTGATTTTCACAACTTTGACGGCTTCATATATTTTCAGTTCCTTGGCCTGGTGAATGACTTTGTCGTGAGTCATTGTACAGCCTAAGTTCATTAGCAGATGGCTTAAAAATATGTTATGATTGCTCTCTTTGTGCTCTGCAATTATGTAAAACACATAAGCAGCCCAGTTCACCTTCAAACCACAGTAAACAACAATCATAGAGTGCAGCCTTCTTTTGGGTACTCCATCCAGAGAAAAAGTGCAGTTTTCAATGTCCTTTGCGAACAGGTCAGCCATTCTTTGAAATTCATCCAGCAGCTGAGTCTTCTTAACTGACCCAGTGAGAATTTCACCCTTCCTTGCTTCCAAAACTCATACTCTAAAGGAGCAGCCAACGCAGCCAAGTCCGTAGAACCCTCGTTGGACAGTCCATACTTCTCATTCAGCAGGGCAGGAGTGATACATATATCTTTTCCTCCAACCTTTGCAGTAATCTCCATTTTCTCCACCTCACGCTTAGCAGTGCGGTAGAATTCATCCACTTCTAGGTAGAATACCATAGTTTCGTGAGCTTCCATGAAATTTACCAGAGAAGAAGCTTTGAACTTCTCCAAAATCTTCTTCATCAGATTCGTTCCAGTGGCATGATAAGTATCATAGTTGATGAACCTTCCCTCAACATTAGCAGCTTTGGAACCCATAATCTTTCTGAAAATGGTTAATGAAATGCAAAAAGAGTTTTGCAAAAAATATGAAGGATAAAATGCTTGTGCTTATAAAATTTGAAGTGCGCGTAAAAACCTTAGTAGTCTGATCAGATCTGGTTTAATAGAGTTGGGGATTCATCGGTTACCGTGTTATCTGTCAACCGTTAGATCAGTTTCAATCGTGTTCGCGTAATTTATGGATTTCAAATTTTTATTAATTATGCCAGACTAGGCGGGAAAGTGAAACGTCCCTAGTCATTTATTTATAAAAGCGTGTTTTCAGATACAGCGTTTTTAACACAGTTCTCTTATAAATTGACATAAATAATCAGATGAGTAAAATAATACATATCTGGCAGATGACTTGTCTGATACAATATATCACTAGTGAAAGCCAATATCTAGTGATCTTCATTTGCTGTTTGTCAATCCAGCAAGATAATTAATCTTCAGGTCTTCAAGAATTAAGAACAAATCATCCAATAATACAACTTCAACTAACTGTCATTGAAGATTTCATCTTTTAATCAGGAGTACCGCTAGTCTTACACGTTCCCCCTGAGTTCAAGAATCTATCAGTCAACTAGTCTGTTGAGAGTCAGTCTTCTTGAAGAATGATACTTGTTGCTATCAGATTAGTCAGCTGATGAACCCAGTCTTCTGTTAGGTTCCCCTTCAGCTTATGAATTCAAATTTAACAAGCCTAGTTCCACTCTCAGAGTAGAAAATCTTGCATCACTCAATGGTTTGGTGAAAATGTCAGTGATCTGATTATCTGTATGAACATATTCAATAATGACATTTTCTTTCTCAACATGGTCTCTGATGAAGTGATGTTTGATCTCAGTATGCTTAGTCCTGGAATGACTAGTAGTACTCTGAGTAAGTGAGATTGCACTTGTATTGTCACAGTAGATAGTCTGTTGAACAGGCTCTGGTCTGTCAGCTGTTTGCAACTCATCTGTTAGACAATCAGTAAAACTGATTTTGAACAACACTTGAGTTATCAGCTTGGTTGAGATCAGGTAGTAAGATGGGTACATACTCTTCTTTTTTTTCCACATTCAATTTCTGAAAATCAGTAGATATATCTTGATTAGTACTTTGATTCTTTTCAGAAGATTGATTTGGCTCATCAAATACTACATGAATTGATTCTTCTACAAGTAAAGTCCTTTTGTTACAAACTCTATAAGCTTTACTGACAGTAGAGTAACCTACAAAAACAGCTTCATCAGCCTTTAACATAAGAGATGTCAGATATCTCAATGTTTCCTTTTATAAGCTTTCCACACGCAACAATCTTACCTTCTTTGATTTCTCCAAAAGTAACATTTGAAACATCTACGGCAGCAGCATCAGTCAGTTCATGTATGTCACCACACATTTGCCTCGAACATCCACTGTCCAAGTACCATTTCTTCTCTACTTTACTCCTACTCCTAACCTAACCTACAAAACAAAAAAAAATTGTTCTAGATACCCTTTATTGAGAGGGTCCTGGCGGATTAGTATCACCTTTGACAACCCAAGATTTGGAAAACTTAGGCTTCTTAGGTTCAGTAGAGTTTGGTGGTGATTTCTTCACTCTTGAATCATCATAATTTTCAGTATGCATATGTTCATGATAATTATTATGATGAGAGTAATGCTCATAAGCAGGGTACGGTGCATGATAAGCAGGATATGCATGCATTGGATGATGAACAGGATAAGCAGCATAGTAAGGTGGGTAATGAGGTGCAGCATAATAAGATGAATAAGCAGGCTGCACATAATAAGACTCATTTCCATACCAAGCATCATTATTATAATTTCTTTGCTTCTTTGGTTTAGTTCTTACTTGCACTTTAACAGATGACTTAGATTTACTAGTCTGATTAGTTTTGCTCTTATCAGCAGACTTCTTAGGACTACTCTGCTATTTAGCTTTACTAGTCTGTTTTTCATTTTCAGGCATTTTACCCTTTTTAGCCTTTGGAGATTTCTTCTCCTTTTTCTCTATTTCTGGTGAAGTAGATTTAGCAGTCTGAACATACAAGATAACGTTACTGTTATCAGCAGATATAAATTTTTCAGTTCTAAATTTTCTTTTACTAAAGGTGTTATATGTCCAATAGATGTGTTTACTGATGCAACATACGACTTATCATGAGTAGATATGATATTTTCTAGCTCCATGATTTTTCCTTTGTAAACTTCACATTCTGCTTTCAGAGATTCATAGTCATGCTCAAGCTTTTTATAGTCAGCTGATTCTTGTGGTTTTTCACCATTAAATTTCAGTAGAGAGTTTTGATTTTTCAGCACAGTCATCTCTTCCTTAAGCTTTGCAAATTCATTAACAACGTTTGTGTTGTTTTTCATCATTTGCTCAAATGAACTAAATTGCTAATTTTCATTTTCAGAGAGAGTTACCTCATTGTTAGAATCCTCTGATTCTTTGGCCATGAGACAGAGCAGTGCGGGTGTCTCTTCTTCAGCAGAGTCATCATCTGATGTCCCCGATTCTGAATTAGACGAGTAGATGGCTGCTATCTTTTCAGCTTCAGCCAACAATACTTTGCTTTTCTGATGTCTTCTCTCTTTTCTTGCTTTCTTTTCCTCTTCGGTATACTTCTCAGCTTTAGGATATGGGCAGTCCTTAATGAAGTGTCCAAATTTTCTGCAATTGTAGCACATTAGTTTGGATTTAAAATCATCCTTACTATTATATTAAGTAGAGGTAGGGTTAGAAGTAGAAGCATTGTTATATTTGTTCTTCATTTTTCTTTTATAGAACTTTTTGAACCCGTTTAACAACAACGCAACATCGCCAGCAGTGTACTCCTTTTTGTTGAGCAGCATGGTCTCATCAGATGAGTCCACTTCCTTTTTCTTTCCAGATTATCTTATGAATTTTTCTGCAGTAACCAGAGCAGCTGTGGGACTAGAAGTTGAGGTCTCTTCTATACCCATTCTTGGCAGTTTATACACATATGCCTTGAGTACAGAAAACAGCTTTGTCAGAGAGATCTTCCCCAGATCCCTTGATTCTTCCATTGCTGTGATCTTCATGTTGAACTTGGGCGGCAGCGCCTTTAGGACTTTGACGGTGATCTCCTTATCAGTAAAGGTCTTTCCCAACTTTAGCACGTTGTTCAACGCCTTGGTGAACCTTGAATCCATCTGGTCAATGGTTTCTCCAGGTTTCATTTTGAAGTTTTCCAACTTCTCAAGGGCTATGCTTAGGTTGTGTTCTTTGATGGCATCATTCCCTTCACTCATATCACGAACTTTGTCCCACATCTCTTTTGATGTCTTGCAGTGTTTGACTTTGTCAAATCTGTCATTGTCGAGGGCTTTAGTCATGATGAAAATTTCAACCTTATCAAGATTGCTCAGCTTTATTTCTTCAGCTATCATCTCTTAAGGTTCTTTGTCAACAACCACCTCCGGGTCATTAACCTTGATTGTTTGGTGATCTGATTGGACCTTTGGTTATGCACCTGTACATATTATCATTATAAGCAGCAAGATAAATTTTCATGCGGATTTTCCAGTCCTCAAAGCTCATTCCGCCAAGGTGGGGTACATGGCTGATACAATCCATTTTTCAAAAAGTTTTTCTTTTCATAAAGATGTTCTTTTGAAAACTTTTGAAAAACACACTAGAATCAAGCTCGTTGATCAGGCAAATGATTCAAGTGAACCACCTGCTCTGATACCACTTGTTGGTCCCAAGTGGTCAGATGAGGTCGAGGGGGGGGGGGGGTGAATAGACCTCTGAAAACTTTCTAAAATTTCTCTAACTTTTCTTATCAGCAGAGTAAGCTGATCAAGAACGCGTAAGACTACTTCACTGATTGCGCATTTAGCTTAATCAGTATACTTGACCACTCGTCTTGTTTAACTTATCTGATTCAAATATAATCAGAGTTTGAAATACTTGTTTGCAACGGATTTATCAAGTGTTTTTCAACAAGTTGTTTTCTTTTAAAAGATTTTAACCCCAATTTTTAAACTCCTTTTTAAAATCTTTTGTTAAGTTCGTATGTTTAAAGTTCTTTGAAAATATACCAGTACAATGCAATAAACAAACATACAGAATTTTTTATAGTGGTTATATGGATCGAAATCCTTTAGTCCACTCTTGCAAGTCACTTATATCTTGGATTATACTATAAACACACAGTTTACAATATACACTACTTGCGCAATTCAACAAATGAAAAGCCACAAGTTCACAGCAAGAAATAACAAAAAAATCCTACTCTCTGAAACTAGATCACTCACTTAGATGGATCTACACTCATCACAATTTTCTTTGTTTACAGAATCACTTAGATTTTGTATTTGGCTTTGATTTCAACTTCGGCTTGAGTCAACTGATGACTAAGCTGATAAGTGTTCTGTTCTTGGGTTTGAGACGTAGAAAGATTTGTTCTTGGAAATAATTCTCTCAATGAAGTTGTGTATCTCTAACTCTTGAACATTGAACTATTTATACTTGAGGTTTGAATTTTTGCTCGTTGAACAAAGCAGATCTTCAGATTTTCCTCGAGCAGTGGTCCCTATTCCAGAACGGCTTTTGCAACTGTTCACTGTACAGTTCTGTTGTACTTTCTACGTCGCATTAAATGCACCTTGCTGATCCGAGGGTTCTCTTCAATCATTGGACTTTAATACCCTTCTCTTACAGCATTTATTACACCGAGTGCATTTATTTCCGTTGGAATGACTTTCTGATCACTTCAACTCTGCTGATCGAATCTACCCTTCTGATGAACACTCTGCTGATTCAAACCGAACTCATCTGATCTGACTTTGCTGAAATCCACCAGTCTGATTCCGAACTCAGCATCAGATCAGTAGTCTTCTGGACCAAAATCAACCCTTCTGATTTTACTTGTCTTCTTAGATTGAATTTTCCAGAGGTTGCTAAGCTTCCATTACTTAGCTGATGACTTTTGGAAATCATCAAAACCTCCCTTCACTTCTTCATCTTCATCCAACACCAAGTGGTCAGATGAGGTCTAGAGGGGGGGGTGAATAGACCTCTGTTCCTTTTTAAATTTCTCTATTTTTTCTTATTAGCAAAGTAAGCTGATCGAAACTGGTGAGACTACTATGTTGATTGTGCACTTAGCTTAAACAGCAGAGTTGACCACTCGTCTGATTTACTTATCTGTTTCAATTTAAATCAGAGTTTGAAACTTGTATGCCACGTATTTGTTAAGTGTTTTTCAAACAAGTTATTTTCTTACTTAAAGATTTTTATCCCCAGTTTTAAAAATTCATTTTTAAAATCTTTTAGTCTGATCAAAGTGTTTGTATGCTTTTGGAGTATGCAAGTAAAAATGCAAGTAATCAAACACAGTGAATTTTTTTAGTGGTTGTATAGACAAGAATGTTTTTTAGTCCACTCTTCTAAATCACGAAGATTTAGGTTATACTAGAAACACTAAGTAACCTAGTACACTCTTCTTGCGCTTTTACAACAAATGATAAAGCCACAAGTTCGCTATAGGAGATCACAAAGAAAACCTATTATATCACTCACAAAGACGGATATACACTTCGCAAAACACTCAAAGTTTACAGAAATCACTCAGATTTTGTTTTTTGCTTGTTCTTTAACTCGGTTTTGTCAACAGATGACTTAGCTGATGGTGATCTGTACTTGAGTTTTTGAGACTTAGAAAATTTGCTTGCTTGAATTTTCTCTCAGTTGTGTTGTTGTCTCTAACTCTTGAATGCAGATCTATTTATACTCTTGAATTTGAATTTCTGCCCGTTGAAGTAAGACAGATTTTCAAATCTTCCACGAGTACTGGTCCTTGTTTCAGAACGGCTTCTGCAACTGTTCACTGTACAGTTCTACTGTCATGTTGCATTAAATGCACCATGCTGATACGAGGTTTCTCTTCAATCATTTATTTAATCATTAATACCCTCTTCTTACAGCATTTAGTACGCCAAGTGCATTTATTACCATTAGAAGAACTTTCTGGTCACTTCTATTCTGCTGATTGAATACACTCTGCTGATTCAAATCGAACTCATCTGATTTGACTCTGCTGAAATCCACCAGTCTGATTCCAAACTCAGTATAGGACCAAAATTCAACCCTTCTGATTTTAATTGTCTTCTCAGATTAAATTTTCCAGAGGTTGCTAAGCTTCCATTACTTAGCTGATGAATTTTGGAAATTATCAAAACTTCCCTTCACTTCTTCATCTTCATCCAACAATTTCTCCGTTTTTTCATGATGACAAAACTTCAGCTAAGTACCTATAATCAACTAAAGTTAAGTCTTCACACAAAATTTCTGAGATAGAAATTAAGTTGGATAAATTTATGTAATCTTGTATTAATTCAGAAAATATTACAATTACATCAGATTACAAAAAGATGAAAATTTACGTAATTTTACAATGAAATGATAAGAGAAGTAAAGTAATTACAATTACATCTTGTATGAAAATTTACGTAATTCTTCTGTTTCTTCTTCTTCTTCATCATCTTCACCACTAGAGAATAGTTTTAATTTCTTGGCAGAAGCCTCGATTAAGCCTTCCGAAATGGATCAAGCAGTTCTTCAGCAGAATCCTTAGAGGCAGCAATCCGTTTGTCTTCCTTTGCCGCATCCTTGGGTTCTTCTTCTTCAGCCTTATCTTCAACATCATCAGTAGCATTAGCAGTCTGTTCAGCCTCATCAGCAGCTTTAGTATCTTCAACAGGCTTAGTTGTAACCTCTGCAGAACTTTAAACTACTTCAGTAGCTTCTTCAGTAGCATTTTCCTTGTTAGCAGATTCCTCTTCCCCTTTTTTGTCATCATCAGCAGGGTCGAGTTTGTTGGATGAAGATGAAGACCTTGAAGTGAAGGGAGGTTTTGATGATTTCCAAAGTCATCAGCTAAGTATGGAAACTTAGTATAAACCTTAGAAGATATTTGACCAAGTAAGAAATAATTCAGACTAGTCAAATATGGTCCATAAGACTACTGATCTGTTGCTGAAGAAGGAATCAAACTGGTGGACTATCAGCCGACTCAAATCAGATTAGTTCAAGTTTGGGATCAGCCGAGTATACATCAGACGAGTGATTTCGATCAGCAGAATGGAAGTGGATCATAAGTTATTGCAACGGTAATAAATGCACTTGGAGTAATAAATGCTGAAGAGGAAGGGTATTTATGACAAATGATTGAAGAGAAACCTCGTATCAGCTTGGTGCATTTAATGCGGACTGACAGCAAGTACAGCAGAGTGTACAGTGTTCAGTCGCAGGTAGCCGTTTCTGCAGAAGGGACCAGTACTCGAGGATTTGGACACCTGTCGATCTCTCAACGGGCAGATTTTCAAATCTCAAGTATAAATAGTTCAGTTCGTGAGTTGAAGAAGAAGATACAACACATTTTGAGAGCAAAAATCTGAAGCAGAATTCTTCTAAGTCTCAAACTCAAGAACAGAACACTCATCAGCCGAGTCATTTGTTGACGAAGCATAATAGAGAGAAAACAGAATATACACATAAATCTGAGTGATTTTGTTAGAATCGTGTTGTGAGAAGCTGTTATCCATCTTTGTGAGTGATAAAGCTTTGTAGTATAGGACTTCTTTGTGATTTCCTATAAAGAACTTGTGGCCAGTTCATTTGTTGTTTGGCGCAATCAGAGTATATTGTAAACTGTGTGTTTATAGTATAACCCAAGATCTAAGTGACTTGGAAGAGTGGACTAAAGGATTTATATCCATATAACCACTATAAAAATCCTTTGTGTTATACTTGCATTATTTTCTGCATATTTCAAAGAGCATACTTTAACACAAAAAGTTAACTGTTGAAAAGTTTTAAAAAGGAGTTTGTTAAAAACTGGGGATAAAACTTTTTCTAAGTTAAGAAAACTACTTGTGAAAAACACTAGAAAAATCCGCTGCAAGTAAGTTATTTTAAAACTCTGATTTTGATAAAATCAGCTGAGTGAAATCAGAAGAGTGGTCAAATCTGCTGTTCAAAGCTTTGTGCGAGATCAGCATAGTCAACTTACGATTACTGATCAGCTTAGTCTGCTGACAGAAAAGTTAGAAGATACGCATAGAAATTTGCCTGATCTGACCACTTGGGACCAACAAGTGGTATCAGAGCAGGTAGTTCATCTGAATCATTTGCCTGATCAACGAGCTTGATCCTAAAGTGTTTTTCAAAGGTTTTCAAAAGTTTTCAAAAGAGCATCTTTTTTAAAAACAAAAACTTTTTGAAAAATGGATTGTATTAGCCTTGTTCCCCACATAGGCGGTATGAGCTTTGAGGACTGGAAAAATACGCATGGAAATTTTCCTTGCTGCTTACAATGATAATATGTACAGATGCATAACTCAAGGTCCGATAAGAGTTACCAAAACAATCAAAGTCGATGGCCAAGACAAAGTCGTGGACAAAGATGTTGAAGAGATGACACCTGATGAAATCAAGCTGAATAATCTTGACAAGGTTGGAATCTTTATCATGACCAAGACTCTGGACAATGAAAGGTTTGACAAGGTCAAACATTGCAAAACATCTAAGGAGATGTGGGACAAAGTCCGTGACATGAGCGAAGGGAACGACTCCATTAAAGAACACAATCAAAGTGTTGCCCTGGAGAAGTTTGAGAACTTCAAGATGAAACCTGGAGAAACCATTGACCAGATGGATTCAAGGTTTACAAAGATGTTGAACAATGTTCTAAAGTTGGGAAAGACGTTTACTGATAAGGAGATCACCGTCAAAGTCTTAAAGGCGCTGCCACCCAAGTTCAACATAAAGATCACAGCGATGGAAGAATCAAGGGATCTGGGGAAGATCTCACTGACGGAGCTGTTTTCTGTACTCAAGGCGCGCTGCCACCCAAGTTCAACATGAAGATCACAGCGATGGAAGAATCAAGGGATCTGGGGAAGATCTCACTGACGGAGCTGTTTTCTGTACTCAAGGCGTACGAGTATAAAATGCCAAGGATGGGAATAGAATAGACCTCAACTTCTAGCCCCACTGCTGCACTGGTCGCTGCAGAAAGAACTAGAAGATCAGCCGGGAAAACTAGAGAAGTGGACTCATCTGATGAGACCACAGTGCTCAACAAAAAGGAGTACACTGCTGGCGATGTTGCTTTGTTATTGAACGGGTTCAAAAAGTTCTATAAAAGAAAAATGAAGAACAAATATAACAATGCTTCTACTTCTAAACCTACCTCTAATTCTCATGATATTAAGGATGATTATAAATCCAAAATGATGTGATATAATTGCAGGAAATTGGGACATTTCATCAAGGACTGCCCATATCCTAAAGCTGAGAAGTATACTGAGGAGGAAAAGAAACAAAGGAAATAGAGAAGAGAGAAGAGAGAAGAGATACCAGAAAAGCAAAGTGTTGTTGGCTGAAGCTGAAAAGATGGCAGCCATCTACTCGTCGAATTCAGAATCAGGCACGTCAAGTGATGACTCTGTTTTTGAAGAGACACCTGCACTGCTCTGTCTCATGGCCAAGGAATTTGATGATTCTGACAATGAGATAATACTCTCTGAAAGTGAACTTGAGCTATTTAGTTCATTTGAACAAATGATGAACAACAAAACAGATGTTGTTAAAGAATTTGCTAAGCTTAACGACGAGATGATTCTGCTGAAAAAGCAAAATGCTAAACTGAAACGTAGTGTTGAAAAACCCGACGAATCAGCTATGTATAAAAAGCTTTCGCATGAATGTGAATCTCTGAGAGCAGAATGTGAAGTTTACAAGGGACGAATCATGGAACTTGAAGCTACAATATCTTTACATAATAAGTCGTCTGTTCCTAAGTCATATGTTGTGTCAATATATAAATCTAATGAACAGAGTGCACCCTTAGTAAAAGAAAATTTAGAACTGAACAGAACTGAGAAATTTATATCTGCTGATAAAAGTAATGTTATCTTGTATGTTCAGACTGCTAAATCTACTTCACTGGAAATTGAGAAAAAGGAGAAGAGTCCTCCTAAGGCTAAAAAGGGTAAAAAGCCTGAAAATGAAAAACAGACTGGTAAAACCAAACAGCAGAATAGTCCTAAGAAGTCTGCTGATAAGAGTAAAACCAATCAGACTAGTAAAGCTAAGTCGTCTGTTAAAGAGCAAGTAAAGAGCAGACCAAAGAAGCAAAGAAATTATAACAATAATGCTTGGTATGGAAATTAGTCTTACTATGTGCAACCTGCTTATTCACCTTATTATGCTGCACTTCATTATCCACCCTATTATGCTGCATATCCTGCTCATCAACCAATGCATGCTTACCCTGCTTATCATGCATCTTATCCTGCTTATAAGCCTTATCCTCATCATAATGATTATCAACATAACATGCCTGCTGATTATGATGAAAATGAAGTTGCTCATGCTCCTGCTAAAACTCTGAAGCCTAAGAAGCCTAAGACTTCAACATCTTGGGTTGTCAAAGGTGACACTAATCCTTCAGGACCCTCTCAATAAAGGGTACCTAAAACAATTTTATTTTGTTTTGTAGGTTATGATTAGGAGTAGGAGTAAAGTAGTGAAGAAATGATACTTGGACAGTGGATGTTCAAGGCACATGTGTGGAGACATACAGGAACTGGCAGATGCTGTTGCTGTGAATGGTCCAAGAGTTACTTTTGGAGAAAGCAAAGAAGGCAAGGTTGTTGCTGTTGGAAAGCTTATCAAAAGAAACATAGAGATATCTGACGTCTCTTATGTTAATAGCCTGAAGTACAATCTGCTGAGCATAATTCAATTTTGTGACAAGGGATTTTCTGTAATGTTTTCATCAGATAAGTGCTATGTTGAACAAGCTGGAACAAAGAAGGTTATTTTATCTGGAAGAAGACAGGGAAATATCTATGTAGTCGACTGGAATTTTGTGGACAAGAATTCTAATGTTTGTTTGGTGGCTTCTACACCAAGTGAAATCAGTTGGCTGTGGCACAAAAGAATGAATCATTTGAATTTCAAGACCATAAACAGATTGATAAAGAATGATCTGGTAGAAGGAATTCCAAAGACAGTCATGAGCAAAGACAAGCTTTGTGACGCATGTCAGAAGGGTAAATAAGTGAAGTCCACTTTCAAAAGCAAGAAGCACCAATCTTCAACCAGAATTTTGGAGCTGTTACATATGGATTTGTTTGGCCCTATTGATCCTATCAGCAATGGTGGAAAGAAATACTGCCTAGCTGTTGTGGATGATTTTTCAAGATTTACTTGGGTGATTTTCATGAAGAAGAAAAGTGAAACCAAGGAACATCTTACTAATCTGATGGAACTGATCCAGAATAAGAAGAGTCAAAGAATTTGAAGATCAGATCAGATAGAGGGACTGAATTTACAAACTCTACTGTGGAAGAGTATTGTAACTCCAAGAGGAATCAATTATGAGTACTCTGCTGCCAGAACCCCTCAACAAAATGGAGTTGCTGAAAGGAGAAACAGAACTCTAAAAGAAGCTACCAGGACAATGATAGCTGAAGCAAAGCTGCCCCAAAGATTCTGGACAGAAGCCACAAATACATCATGTTATACACAAAACAGATGTATGATCAACAAAAGTCAAAACAAGACACCCTATGAGCTATGGAACAACAGAAAGCCTAATTTACATTATCTTAGGATTTTTGGTTGTAAATGTTATGTTTTGAATAATGGGAAAGATCACCTTACTGCATTTGCAGAAAAGGATGATGAAGCTATTTTTGTAGGTTACTCTACTGTTAGTAAAACTTATAGAGTCTTTAACAAAAGAACTTTACTGGTAGAAGAATCCATTCATGTAGTATTTGATGAACTAAGCCAATCATCTGAAAATAATCAAAGTGCAAATCCAGAGATATCTGCTGACTTTCAGAAATTGAGTGTGGAAAGAAAGGAAGAATATGTACCCATCATACTACCTGATTTAACTCAAGCTGTTAACTCAAGTGCTGTTCAAAATCAGTCTGCTGATTGTCTAACAGAGGAGTTGCAAACAGCTGACAGACCAGAGCCTGTACAACAGACTACTACTGAGACTCCAACAGTAGTGTTGCAAGATCAATCAAGATGACAACATCCAGATTTGCAACCTGATCTCAGATGGCTCAGAGATCACCCACCTGATTTAGTGATTGGTGATCCTTTAGATAGAGTGAGAACTAGAAGGTCAACTGCAAATGAAACAATGTTTGTAAGTTTTCTTTCACAAATTGAGCCTAAGTTGATTGATGAAGCTCTTATTGATTCTCACTGGATTGAAGCAATGCAAGAAGAGTTGAATCAATTTGAAAGGAATGAAGTCTGGTACTTAGTTCCCAGACCTACTCATCAAAGAGTAATTGGCACTAAGTGGGTATTCAGGAATAAAATGAATGAAGATGGTATTGTTACCAGAAACAAAGCAAGACTAGTTGCCAAATGTTATTGCCAAGAAGAAGGCATTGATTTTGATGAGACATTCGCACCAGTTGCAAGGCTTGAAGCAATCAGATTGTTCTTAGCCTATGCTGCTCACAAGAACTTCACTGTCTATCAGATGGATGTGAAGTCTGCTTTTCTCTAAAAGGAGAATTGCAAGAGGAAGTTTACGTTAAACAACCTCCTGGTTTTGAAGTTTATCAACAAGGAGACAAAGTTTATCGTCTGAAAAAAGCTCTCTATGGACTGAAACAAGCTCCAAGAGCATGGTATGATACTTTATCTGATTTTCTTTTAGTCAAAGGATTTCGCAAGGGTAAAGTAGATAAGACTTTGTTCACTATTGAATGGGATAATCATATATTGTTGGTACAAATATATGTGGACGATATTATTTTTGGTTCAACTAACAAACAGATGTGTGAAAAGTTCTCTAAGCTGATGCAGAACAAGTTTGAAATGAGCATGATGGGAGAACTGAATTACTTTCTTGGATTACAAGTCAAACAGCTACCTGATGGTATTTTTATTAATCAAGCAAAGTACACAAAAGATCTGTTCAAGAAATTTGGTATGGAAACTAGCTCATCTGTTAATGTTCCAATGTCTACTGGCCTTCGTCTGGACAAGGATGAAGGTGGCAAATCAGTTGACATTACCAAGTACAGAGGCATAATTGGGTCACTGTTATACTTAACAGCTAGCAGACCTGATATTATGTATTCTGTTGGGGTTTGTGCGAGATTTCAATCAGATCCTAAGGAATCTCATCTCTTAGCTGCTAAAAGGATATTAAAGTATCTCAAAGGCACACAAGAATTGGGATTGTGGTACCCAAGGGAATCATGATTTGAACTTATTGGATATTCAGATTCTGACCTTGCTGGCTGCAAAATTGATAGAAAGAGTACTACAGGTACTTGTCAATTTTTAGGCAGTCGTCTGATCTCATGGATGAGTAAGAAACAGACTTCAGTATCCATATCTACTGCTGAAGCTGAATACATTGTTGCTGGAGCATGTTGTGCACAAATACTTTGGTTGAAGCATCAACTAGAAGACTATAATCTCAAGATCAGTGGAATCCCTATCTACTGTGACAATACAAGTGCAATCTCACTTACTCAGAATACTACTAGTCATTCCAGGACTAAGCATATTGAGATCAAACATCACTTCATCAGAGACCATGTTGAAAAAGGAAATGTTATTATTGAGTATGTTCATACAGATAACCAGATCGCTGACATTTTCACCAAACCATTAAGTGATGCAAGATTTTCTACTCTAAGAGTGGAACTGGGCTTGTTAAATTTGGATTCATAAGCTGAGGGGGAACCTATCAGAAGACTGGGTTCAACAGCTGACTAATCTGATATCAACAAGTGTTACACTTCAAGAAGACTGACTCTCAACAGACTAGTTGACTGATGAATTCTTGAATTCAGGGGGAACGTGTAAGACTAGCGGTACCCTTGTTTAAAAGATGAAATCTTCAATGACAGTTAGTTGAAGTTGTTTTAATCAGAAGATTTGTTCTTAATTCTTGAAGACTTGAAGATTATTTATCTTGCTGGATTGACAAACAGCAAAGGAAGATCACTAGATATTGGCTTTCACTAGTGATATATTGTATCAGACAAGTCGTCTATCAGATAAGTATTGTACTCATCTGTTTTTATTTATGTCAGCTTATACTTAAGTGTTGTACTAAAAACGTTTTTATCAAAACTACGCTTTTATAAGTAACAGACAAGTGGCGTTTCAAATTCCCGCCTGTCTGACATAATTAATGTTATTTTGAAATCCGCGTATCACGATCACACGATCTGCTTTTCAGTAACTGATCTAACGGTTGACGCTAATCACGGAAACCGACAAGAAACCAACATCTATAAATCCAGATCTGATCAGCTTACTAAGCTTTTACGCACCCTCAAAATCTCAAAAGTATTCAGAGCAATTCTGCACTCATCTACTGCAAAATTTCTCTCCGTTTTCCTTAATCCTTTTCAGATATGGCTGCCAAATAAGCTGCTGCTGAAGGTATGTTCTTGAATTACCTGACATATCACACAACTGGCACTCCGTTAATGAAAGAAATATTGGAAAAGTTCAAGGCGGCTACATTGGTTAACTTCATGGAAGCGCATGAAGACATGATTTTCAAAGATCAGGTGATGGAGTTTTATGGTTCTAAAGATAAGACTGACTTTGAAAAGCTTGAGATAAAAGCCAAGATTGGGGATAAAGTTATCTGTGTAACCCCCAAATTACTGAGTGAGAGATATGGACTATCTCAAGAAGGCTCAACTGAAATTGCAAACCTAGCTGAACCGCTTGAAGCAGATTTCTGGAATCTGGCTTCAAAGAAAAATCAAGTGATGTCTGGAGGCATAAAGAAGAATCAGCTGAAGGATGAATTTCAGCGTATGGCAGATTTGGTTGCCAAGGTCCTAGAGAACTGCACATTCTCATTGGACAGTGTACCGATGAAGCGTTTTCACACTATGATAGCTGTTTTCTACGGTTTGAAGGTGAGTTGGGCTAATTACATCTGGTACATATTAGCTGATCACAAGGAACGTGGTCATACTCTGCACAGGATATTCCTTAGTCATCTGCTGGTGAATTTGGGATGTACAGTGACAAATGGAAAAGATGTCCATAAGGCGAAGGAGTTAAAGATTTATGACCCAGTGAAAACTGGAAGATCAAAAGAGCCTGATGTTGTGCCAGAGAAGAAACAACAAAAGAGGAAGGCTGCTGAGCCTAAAGAGCCTACTGATAAAGGCAAAAAGAGCAAGACAACTGTTCAAACAGCTAAGCCAGCTGTTCAAGCCAGAACAGGCGTGTTTAAGAGAAGGGATGCTGTGGATTCGATTATTGATGAAACAGTCAAGGAAATTGATGAGATGACAGTTGGATCATCTCCTGAAAGAACCGTTTCAGCTGAAATACCAGCTGAGAACGTGGCTAAAAGGACAAGAAGCGCTTTGAAAGATACTGCCACATCTGCTGCTGCTGTTCCTTTTACAAAGAAAACTGCCAGAAAGAAGATGACGTTTGTTGATGAAGATAAAGAACTTTCTGAGGTAGTTAGGGAAAGTCCTCCAACAGCTGAGAGGCCTGTTGGATCAGAAAAGGAGTCTGCTGAAGTTAAGTCAGCTGATCAAGTGAAACAGACTTCTGCACCAACAGCTGAGGTTGCTCAACCTCAAAAGGATCCTGAAGTGCAGGTCCTTGAACCGATTGCTGCTGCACCAGTAGCAATTGCTGCTCCAGAACCAACAGCTGTGGCACCGGTTGTTGAATCCAGAGCTGCCAGGAAGAAAAGAACTGGCAAGGCAAAAGTGTCAGCTTATCACAAGAAAAAGCGCGAAGAAGCTGAGCAAAGAAAGCGTGATGAGGCTGAACTCAAGAGAGCTTTAGAAGCGAGCAAGAGAGAAGCTGATGTCAAGAATATGGCAGAGGCTGAATTAGCTGCCAAGGAGGAAGCAGACTTGGCTAAAGCTTTGGAAGATAGCAAGAAAGATGCCTATGGACCAAGACGGTCAGAAGGCATAGTGATTGGAGGAAAACCCAAGGAAGGACAGTTCGTTCTACCAAAGGCAGAGCCAATCTAGAGAAAGAAATTTGAAGTCAGGAGAGCCATTGAAATAGTTCAAGGTGACTCTGCTGCTTTCAAGAAATTTGAAGCTGAGCTAGAAAGGCTAAATCAGCTGCTTCAATCAAGGACTACTTTTTTCCCTGAAAAGATCAGATATAACAGATGGAGAGAGTACAGATTGAACAAATCTGAGGAAGAGATCCAAGCCTGGAAGGAGTTTGCATCAGAAGGACGATGGGTCTTAAACTGGCTGCAAACCACCTCTGTTGCAAAAGCTTTGGACTCAGATTTTGTAAGAGACAGACTACATGACTTTGCAAGAGTCATTGTAAGTCAGGAGGCGACTGCTATCAAGGATTCATTGCCAAATAAACTTGGTCCTACTGATGACCGCATTGATAGAGCAGTCAAGATTGCTGTTTACACAACATTGGAGAGATGGGCTGAGAGATCAAGGTACGAACCAGGAACATCAAGCACAATGCCCAGTTTACCAAGTTTACAGCAAATTGCCTATGGCTCAGAGATCAGTACTTATCAAGAAAAACTGAGTATTCAACAGAGTACTTCACCTTTCGTGCCAGCTGACTTGATTCGTCAGAAGACTGTTGTGTCTGCTGATGGTACTGAGATTATTCACATTGCTGATGAGCCAGCTACTGAAGAACAAAAGAAAGACCAGCAAGCTGAGGAGATTAACTTGGATACATCAAAGAAGCTGCCTGCTGAGGTCAAGGACTTAGTTCCTTTAGCTTTAGAGTGGAAAGCTGAAGACAGTCCTGTTCTTCATGAAGCACCTGTTCAACAGGAGGAACCTGCTGAATCATCACACCCTGCTCCCACTGCTGACTTGCATTCCTCACTGATGGAGTCAATGCAGCTACTGATTGAAACTGCCATGAAAGAGATGGAGTTGAGGAATCAGCTGATGATAAAGCAAATGCAGGAAGAGATTGCAAAAATGTTTAAAGATGCCATAGATAACTTTCCTCTACCACCAGACAACTCCCTGATGCTGACACGGAGCATATTGAGCATGAATAGAAACATTGAAGATGTGAAGGCTGATGTGGGTCATCTGCACTCTACTCTTCAAAGGCATGAGTCTGACATTGCTGGGATTGCAAGAGTCATGAAGGAGGTTGGTGAAGCAGAAGTTGAAAAGAACATTGCATTAATGCAAGAGATTACCACTGTCACCAACAAAGCTCAAACTGAAATATCAACACTTCAACTGAATGTTGATTGTTTAAATGACCAATCTGGTGAGATAAAATCAAATCAACTTCGCATGGAAGCTAATCAACTTTGCATGGAGACTACTCTAAATCATCACTATGCTCAAAATCAAATCATGGATCAAAACATCAAGAAGCTTTGTGCTGCTGTCAACATAACTCCTGATCAACTCAACCCTGCTGCTGATGACAAAAAGGGGGAAGAGGAATCAGCTAAGAGAACTGTTGATGATGCAACTGTTCAAGTACAAGACCAACGGGCTGCTGCTGAAAAGCCAAATGAAGATGAAGTACTTGAAGATGAAGCTGATGATAAAGTAGAGCCCAAGGATGTAGCTAAGACTGACAAGGAGTTAGCTGCCTCTAAGTACTCTGCTGAAGAACAGCTTAATCCATATGTTAAGTATAAGAAGATTGAGGACATCAAAGCAAAGTTTGAAGCTGATGAAAGAAGAGAAAAATTAAAGAACCTTGCTGATGCATTCTCAAGTGGTGAAGATGAAAGTAGTGATGAAGTTGAAGTTGAAGTTGAAGAAGAGGAAGAAGAAGAAGATGAAGAAGCTGAGGACTAGACTAGGATTACTAGACTAGATCATCTGTTGAAATTATGTAACCAGCTTACTTCAGTTGTAATTTTTCACTCAAGTTCTTTTGCTTGTAACTTGTACTGTAATTTCAAAATCATATATAAAAGTTCAAGCTTCCAACATAAAATTTCTATCTCAGAAATTTTTGAGGACTCAACTTTAGTTTTAGGCACAGGTACTTAGCTGAAGTTTTGTCATCATCAAAAAGGGGGAAATTGTTAGATGAAGATGAAGACCATGAAGTGAAGGGAGGTTTTGATGATTTCCAAAGTCATCAGCTAAGTATGGAAACTTAGTATAAACCTTAGAAGATATTTGACCAAGGAAGAAATAATTCAGACTAGTCAAATATGGTCCATAAGACTACTGATCTGTTGCTGAAGAAGGAATCAGACTGGTGGACTATCAGCCGACTCAAATCAGATTAGTTCAAGTTTGGGATCAGCCGAGTACACATCAGACGAGTGATTTCGATCAGCAGAGTGGAAGTGGATCAGAAGTTATTGCAACGGTAATAAATGCACTTGGAGTAATAAATGCTGAAGAGTAAGGGTATTTATGACAAATGATTGAAGAGAAACCTCGTATCAGCTTGGTGCATTTAATGCGGACTGACAGCAAGTACAGCAGAGTGTACAGTGTTCAGTCGCAGGTAGCCGTTTCTGCAGAAGGGACCAGTACTCGAGGATTTGGACACCTGTCGATCTCTCAACGGGCAGATTTTCAAATCTCAAGTATAAATAGTTCAGTTCGTGAGTTGAAGAAGAAGATACAACACATTTTGAGAGCAAAAATCTGAAGCAGAATTCTTCTAAGTCTCAAACTCAAGAACAGAACACTCATCAGCCGAGTCATTTGTTGACGAAGCAGAATAGAGAGAAATCAGAATATACACATAAATCTGAGTGATTTTGTTAGAATCGTGTTGTGAGAAGCTGTTATCCATCTTTGTGAGTGATAAAGCTTTGTAGTATAGGACTTCTTTGTGATTTCCTGTAAAGAACTTGTGGCCAGTTCATTTGTTGTTTGGCGCAAGCAGAGTATATTGTAAACTGTGTGTTTATAGTATAACCCAAGATCTAAGTGACTTGGAAGAGTGGACTAAAGGATTTATATCCATATAACCACTATAAAAATCCTTTGTGTTATACTTGCATTATTTTCTGCATATTTCAAAGAGCATACTTTAACACAAAAAAGTTAACTGTTGAAAAGTTTTAAAAAGGTGTTTGTTAAAAACTGGGGATAAAACTTTTTCTAAGTTAAGAAAACTACTTGTGAAAAACACTAGAAAAATCCGCTGCAAGTTAGTTATTTTAAAACTCTGATTTTGATAAAATCAGCTGAGTGAAATCAGAAGAGTGGTCAACTCTGCTGTTCAAAGCTTTGTGCGAGATTAGCATAGTCAACTTACGATTACTGATCAGCTTAGTCTGCTGACAGAAAAAGTTAGAGAATTTGAAAGATAAATTTTTAAGAGGTCTATTCACCCCCCCTCCCCCCTCTCTAGACCTCATCTGACCACTTGGGACCAACAGAGTTTCTCAGCTTGAACAGGAGTAATGTTTACTACATCGAACAGCATCCTGATGTTGTGATCTATAGCATGAAGTTGTAGTGCTTTTGTTTCTGATTAACCATCAGTACCGCAGCTTGATCATTCAGATAGTCCAGGTTGTGATGAAGAGTTGTAACCTCTGCACCTATCTGATTGGTACTTTCACAAAAGTCTTGAATTAGACTTGTTGTCCTTTCTTCTCCAGATTCTGTGGCATCCACGAATGCTTGGTTAACCTCATCCAATCAGCCTCATTCTTCTGAATGGTTTCTGATTTGTTGAATATCAGTCTTCATACCACCAACTTGATTTGTTAAGGTAATTAAGCCTTCTTTCAACAGCACAGAGTTGTCAGTAGGTTGTGGAATGCTTTGAACAGTGCTTTGAACAAGAGTTGAGGCAGCCTCCTCAAATTTTCTTAGCAACTCCTTGTTCTTTTCCTCCATTTCCTTCATAGCATTTTCAATCAGAGCCTTCATGGAATTCAGGATGGTTGATTGAACATTGTCATCAAAATTTGAAGGAACAACACTTTCTTGTTTTTCAGGAGTGACTTCAGCTCTCCATTCAATGGCTACAGGCTCATTTTCTTTAAGTACTTCATCTAGCGGAACTTGAATATTAGCAATGTTTAGTTCCTCAGATGAGTCCTTTGTGGTAGTTTGATTCAGGTTAGCACCAGCATCTTTAATATTAATAAAATCAACATCATCAGTAGACATGACTGTTTTATGACAAATGAAATCTGCAGGTACAAAAGTTGAAGTCGTCTGATGAGAGTGATATGTTTCTTGGTAGTTGCTGATTTCTGAACCAAAAACAATTTGTTGTAATCTTGGTAGAGTTGGCAGATCACTTGATGTCCCTTGTCCGTATCTTGATCTTTCACTCTATTTATCCAAAGTTACATAAATGGCAATCTTTACAGCTCTTTCACCCAGGTCTTCATCTCTTCTGGGTTTATTTGTCATTGTCTCTCGCAGAGTTGTTGATTCCTTTTGTACAATGAGTTTGATATACTCATGTACTCTGTCGTGAAAGAAATCTGAATCCAGTGCCTGTCTGATGGAATTTGTTTGCAACCAGTTTAAGATCCATCTTTCTTCATCAGCAAACTCCTTCCAAGCAAGGATCTCTTCTTTTGAATTGGTCAATCTGTACTCCCTCCAACGATTGTATCTAATCTTTTCCGCGAGGAAAGTACTCTTGGTTTGCAGTAAGTTGTTGTACCTCTCTAGTTCTTCTTCAAACCTTGCAAAGATAGCAGGGTCACTCTTCACTATTTTTGGTGCATATTTGACTGCCTTCTTCTTCTTCTTTACAAGTTTAGGACGAGGTAACACTACAGAACTTTCTTTGGGTTCTCCAATCACTATACCATCGCTTCTTCTGGGGCCATGAGCATCCTCTTTGCTCGCTTCAAGAGCTCTAGCCAAGTCTTCAGCCTCCTTGGCAGCTAACTCTTCATCAGTTAACTGTTTAAGAGCAGCTTCTGACTTACTGGCCTCCAAAGCAGCTTTGAGTTCAGCTTCAGCTCTCTTCTTCTACTGCCTCTTCTCGCTTTTTCTTATGGTATTGTGATACCTTAGCCCTACCAGTTCTCTTCATTCTGGCGGCTGGTGTCTCAATAGACTTAGCTGTTGGAACAGCAGTCTGATCAGCTTGAGGTGCAGATACCTCAGTTGTCGTCTGATTTGCAGTATCAGACTCCTTTACTGATTCTTCTGGTCTTTTAGCAGACTGAGGGACTTCTCTGACTGTTTCAGAAATTCTAACTTTATGTCCTCCCAGTATAAGTTTCTTTGTTGTTGTAGTCTTGGTGAATGGAACTATTGGTACAACAGCAGGAATTTTCAGTAACTCCTTGTCCTTTTTGATAAAGGAAGTTCATCTGATTTTGTTCGTTCAGGAGATGCATCCAGAGGCATCTCATCAATCTCCTTGGCGACTTCGGAGATGATTTTGTCTGCATTGTCTTGTTCAACTGCTCTGGCTTCAACAGCAGGAAGATCATGTATTTGAGCAGCATGCTCAGTTGCCTTAACTTGGACTTTGCTTTTCTTAGCCTTAACAGCAGGCTCCTTTGCTTTGGTAGCTTTTCTCTTCTCCTGTTTTCTTTTAGGTGTGATAGAGGGCTTTGATTCTGCTTTGATAGCCTCATACACCTATAACTTTGTGAATGACTTTTCCATGGGTCATTACACAGCCTAAGTTCATCAGCAGATGATTTAAGAAAATCTTGTGATGATTTTGTTTAGCCTCTTTGTGATCTGCTATCACATAGAAAACGTAGGCAGCCCAGTTTACCTTCATTCCAATGTAAACAGCTATCATCGAGTGCAGTCTTCTCTTTGGCAAGCCATCCAATGCACTTGTACAATTTTCTATGACCTTGACAAATACGTCAGCCATCCTTTAAACTTCATCTACCAGTTGCGTCTTCTTAACTGACCCAGAAAGAATTTCTCCTTTCTTCGCAGAAATGTTACAGAATCCTTCTCTCTCGGAGCAACCAACACTGAGAGATCAATGGCTCCTTCATTTACCTATTTCTCACTCAGTAAGGCAGGAGTGATACGAATATCCTTCTCTCCAACCCTAGAATTGATTTTCAGTTTATGTAAGTCAGTCTTGGCATTTCTGTAGAATTCATCTACCTCAGGACTGAAAACCATTGTTTCTTGAGCTTCCATATAGTTTACCAGCGTAGCCCCTTTGAATTTTTCCATTATTTCCTTCATTAGCTTCGTACTAGTTGCGTAATACAACTCATAATTCAAGTACCTTCCTTCAGCATTAGCTTCAGCTTTGGAACTCATGATATTTGTTGAATTAAGAGAATAGAGTGCAAGGAAAACTTTTGCAAGAACATATTAGTAGATTTGCAATTTAGAGAATTTGAGGGTGCGTAAAGTCACTCTTCTGATCAGATCTAGATTTACAGAGTTGTGAAATTTTCGGTTTCCGTATTATCCGCCAACAGTTAGATCTGTATCTGTCAGTTACGATCGTGTGTGCGACAATTACGGATTTCAAATTTTATAAATTTTGTCAGACTGGGCGGGAAAACGAAACGTCCCTAGTCTTTTACTTATAAAAGCGTGTTTTAGATAAAAGCGTTTTTAACACAGCACTCTTATAAATAATCAGATGAGTAGAATTATACTTATCTGACAGATGACTCGTCTGATACAATATATCACTAGTGAAAGCCAATAGCTAGTGATCTTCCTTTGTTGTTTGTCAATCCAGCTAGATAAATAATCTTCAGGTCTTCAAGAATTAAGAATAAATCTTCTAATAATACAACTTCAACTAACTGTCATTGAAGATTTCATCTTTTAATCAGGAGTACCGCTCATCTTACACGTTCCCCCTGAGTTCAAGAATCTATTAGTCAACTAGTCTGTTGAGAGTCAGTCTTATTGAAGAATACCACTTGTTATCAGATTACTCAGCTGATGAACCATAGTATTCTTATAGGATCCCCCCAGCTTATGAATCCAAATTTAACAAGCCTAATTCCACTCTTAGAATAGAAAATATTGCATCACTCAATGGTTTGGTGAAAATGTCAGCTATCTGATTGTCTGTATGAACATACTCAATAATGACATTTCCTTTCTCAACATGATCTCTTATGAAGTGATGTTTGATCTCAATGTGCTTAGTCCTAGAATGACTAGTTGTATTCTGAGTAAGTGAGATTGCACTTGTATTGTCAAAGTAGATAGGGATTCCACTGATTTTGAGACTATAATCTTCTAGTTGATGTTTCAACCAAAGTATATGTGCACAACATGCTCCAGCAGCAATGTATTCAACTTTAGCAGTAGATATGGATACTAAAGTCTGTTTCTTACTCATCCATGAGATCAGACTACTGCCTAAAAATTGGCATGTACCTGTAGTACTCTTCCTATCAATTTTGCAGCCAGCAAGGTCAGAATCTGAATATCCAATAAGTTCAAATCTTGATTCCATTGGATACCATAATCCCAATTCTTGAGTGCCTTTCAGATACCTTAATATCCTTTTAGCAGCTAAGAGATGAGATTCCTTAGGATTTGATTGAAATCTCGCACAAACTCCAACAGAGTACATAATATCTGGTCTGCTTGCAGTAAGGTAATGCAGGGACCCAATTATGCCTCTATATTTGGTGATGTTCACTGATTTTCCATCTTCATCCTTGTTAAGGCGAAGTCCAGTAGACATTGAAATATCAACAAATGAGCTAGTTTCCATACCAAATTTCTTGAACAGATATTTTGTGTACTTTGCTTGATTAATAAATATGCCATCAGGCAGTTGTTTTACTTGTAATCCAAGAAAGTAATTGAGTTCTCTCACCATGCTCATTTCAAACTTATTCTGCATCAGCTTAGAGAACTTCTCACACATCTGTTTGTTAGTTGAACCAAAAATAATATCGTCCACATATATTTGAACTAACAATATATGATTATCCCATTCAATAGTGAACAAGGTTTTATCTACTTTACCTTTGCGAGATCCTTTAATTAAAAGAAAATCAGATAAGGTATCATAACATGCTCTTAGTGCTTGTTTTAGTCCATACAGGGCTTTCTTTAGACGATACACTTTGTCTCCTTGTTGAAATACTTCAAAACCTGGAGGTTGTTCAACATAAACTTCTTCTTGCAATTCTCCATTGAGAAAATCAGACTTCACATCCATCTGATAGACAGTGAAGTTCTTGTGAACAGCATAGGCATGAAGAATCTGATTGCTTAAAGCCTTGCCACAGGTGCAAATGTCTTATCAAAATCAATTCCTTCTTCTTGGCAGTAACCTTTGGCATCTAGTCTTGCTTTATTTCTGGTAACAATACCATTTTCATTCATTTTATTTCTGAAAACTCACTTAGTGCCAATGACTCTTTGATGAG
The DNA here is from genome assembly GCA_034814905.1 of Penstemon davidsonii. NCBI lineage: Eukaryota > Viridiplantae > Streptophyta > Magnoliopsida > Lamiales > Plantaginaceae > Penstemon > Penstemon davidsonii. The sequence continues at coordinate 10,829,669 of JAYDYQ010001086.1, read as the reverse complement.
TAGGTCAAGGTACCAAGTACCAAACCTCATTTCTTTCAAATTGATTTAACTCTTCTTGCATTGCTTCAATCCAGTGAGAATCACTAAGAGCTTCATCAATTAGTTTAGGCTTAACTTATGAAAGAAAACTTACAAACATTGATTCATTTGCAGTTGACGTTCTTGTTCTTACTCTATCCAGTGGATCACCAATCACAAGATCAGGTGGGTGATCTTCTCTGAGCCATCTGAGATCAGGTTGCAAATCTGGATGTTGTCCTCTTGATTGATCTAACACTACTGTTGGAGTCTCAGTATTAGTCTGTTGAACAGTCTCTGCTCTGTCAGCTATTTGCAAATCATCTATTAGACAATCAGTAGACTGATTTTGAACAACACTTGAGTTATCAGCTTGGTTGAGATCAGGTAGTATGATGGATACGTATTCTTCTTTTCTTTCCATTGTCAATTTATGAAGATATGTAGATAAATCAGCATTAGTACTTTGATTCTTTTCAAAAGATTGATTAGGTTCATCAAATACTACATGAGTTGATTCTTCTACAAGTAAAGTCTTTTTGTTAAATACTCTGTAGGCTTTACTAACAATAGAGTAACCTACAAAAACAGCTTCATCAGACTTTTCTGCCAAAAAAGTAAGGTGATTTTTCCCATTATTTAAAACAAAACATTTACAACCAAATATTCTAAGATAATGAATATTAGGCTTCCTGTTGTTCCACAGTTCATAAGGTGTCTTGTTCTGACTCTTGTTGATCATGCGTCTGTTCTGGGTGTAGCATGCTGCATTTGTGGCTTCTGCCCAGAATCTTTGAGGCAGTTTTGCTTCAGCTATCATTGTTCTGGCAGCTTCTTTCAGAATTCTGATTCTCATATCAGCAACTCCATTTTGTTGAGGGGTTCTGGCAGCAGAGTACTCATGACTGATTCCTCTGGAATTACAATACTCTTCAACAGTGGAGTTTGTAAACTCAGTGCCCCTATCTGATCTGATCTTTAATATTTCAAACTCTTTTCATTCTGGATCAGCTCCATCAGATTAGTAAGATGTTCCTTGGTTTCACTTTTCTTTTTCATGAATATCACCCAAGTCTGGATCAGCTCCATCAGATTAGTAAGATGTTCCTTGGTTTCACTTTTCTTTTTCATGAATATCACCCAAGTAAATCTTGAATAATCATCCACAACAGCTAGGCAGTACTTCTTTCCACCATTGTTGATAGGATCAATAGGTCCAAACAAGTCCATATGTAGTAGCTTCAAAATTCTGGTTGAAGATTGGTGCTTCTTGCTTTCGAAAGATGATTTAACTTGATTACCCTTCTGACATGCGTCACAAAGCTTATCTTTGCTCATGACTGTCTTTGGAATTCCTTCTATGAAATCATTCTTGATTAATCTGTTGATGGTCTTGAAATTCAAATTATTCATTCTTTTGTGCCATAAGCAACTAACTTCACTTGGTGTAGAGGCCACCAAACAAACATTAGAATTCTTATCCACAGAATTCCAGTCAACTATGTAGATATTTCCTTGTCGTCTTCCAGATAAGATAACCTTCTTTGTTCCAATTTGCTCCACGTAGCACTTATCTGATGAGAAGATAACTGAAAAACCTTTGTCACAAAATTGACTTATACTCAGCAGATTGTACTTTAGGCCTTTAACATATGAGACGTCAGATATCTCAATGTTTCCTTTGATAAGCTTTCCACACGCAACAATCTTGCCTTCTTTGCTGTCTCCAAACGTTACATTTGGACCGTTTATGGTAGCATCATTAGTCAGTTCCTGTATGTCACCACACATGTGCCTCGAAAATCCACTGTCCAAGTACCATTTCTTCTCTACTTTACTTCTACTCCTAATCCTATCCTACAAAACAAAATAAAATTATTTTAGGCACCCTTTATTGAGAGGGTATTGGCGAATTAGTGCCACCTTTGACAACCCAAGATTTGGAAACCTTAGTCTTCTTAGGTTCAGTAGAGTTTGGTAGTGCTTTTGTTACTCTTGGTGCATCATATTTTTCAGTATGCATGTTGTCATGATAATTATTATGATATGAGTAATGCTCATAAGTAGGGTACGGTGCATGATAAGCAGGATAAGCATTCATCGGATGATGAGTAGGATATGCAGCATAGTAAGGTGGATAATGAGGTGCAGCATAATATGATGAATAAGAAGGTTGCACATAATAAGACTCATTTCCATACCAAGCATTATCATTTCTATGATTTCTTTGCTTCTTAGGTTTAGTTCTTACTTGCTCATTAACAGACGACTTAGACTTGTTACTAGTCTGATTGTTTTTGCTCTTATCAGTAAACTTCTTGGGACTACTCTGTTGTTTGGCTTTACTAGTCTGTTTTTCAATTTTAGGCTCTTTTCCCTTTTTAGCCTTTGGAGATTTCTTCTCATTTTTCTCTTTTTCTTGTGAAGTTGGTTTAGTGGTCTGAACATAAAAGATAACATTGCTGTTATCAGCAGATATAAATTTTTGAATGCGGTTCAGTTATAAACTTTCTGTTCACTAGGTGTGTTCACTGATGCAACAGAAGACTTATCATGAGTGGATATTATTTTTTCAAGTTCCATGATTTTTCCTTTGTAAACTTCACATTCTGCTTTCAGAGATTCATTCTCATGCGCAAGCTGTTTATACTCAGTTGATTCTTGCGGTTCTTCAACCTTAAGTTTCAGTAGAGAGTTTTGCTTTTTCAGCACAATCATCTCTTCCTTAAGCTTTGCAAATGCATCTACAACGTTTGTATTATTTTTCATCATTTGTTCAAATGAACTAAATAGCTCATTTTCATTTTCAGAAAGAGTTACCTCATTGTCAGAATCCTCTGATTCTTTGGCCATGAGACAGAGTAGTGCAGGTGTCTCTTCTTCAGCAGAGTCATCTTCTGATGTCTCCGAGTCTGAATCAGACGAGTAGATGGCTACTATCTTTTCAGCTTCAACCAACAGTACTTTGCTCTTTTGATGTATCCTATCTTTCCTTACTTTCTTTTCTTCCTCTGTATAATTCTCGACTTTAGGATAGGGGCAGTCCTTGATGAAGTGCCCCAATTTCCTGCAGTTATAGCACATTAGTTTGGATTTATAGTTATCCTTACTTTCTTGAGAATAAGAGGTAGAGTTATAAGTAGAAGCATTGTTGCATTTGTTCTTCATTTTTCTTTTGTAGAACTTCTTGAATCCATTCAGTAACAACGCTACGTCTCCAGCAGTATACTCTTTTTTATTGAGTGTCATGGTCTCATCAGATGAGTACATCTCTTTTGTTCGGCCTGCTGATCTTCTTGATTTTTCTGCAGCAACTAAGGCAACAGTGGGATTGGAAGTTGATGTCTCTTCTATTCCCATTCTAGGCAGTTTATACTCATATGCCTTGAGTATAGAAAACAGCTATGTCAGAGAGACCTTCCCCAGATCCCTTCATTCTTCCATGACTGTGATCTCTTTATCAGTAAAGGTCTTTTCCAACTTTAACACGTCATTTAACGTCCTTGTAAACCTTGAATCCATTTAGTCAATGGTTTCTCCGGACTTCATTCTGAAGTTTTCCAACTTCTCAAGGGCTATGCTTAAGTTATGCTCTTTGATAGCATCATTCACTTCGCTCATATCACAAACTTTATCCCACATCTTTTTTGCAGTTTTGCAGTGTTTGACTTTGTCAAACCTGTCATTGTCAAGGGCCCTAGTCATGATGAATACGCCAACCTTGTCAAGATTGCTCAGCTTGATTTCTTCAGCTGACATCTCTTCAGGTTCTTTGTCAACAACCACATCCTGGTCATTAATTTTGATTGTTTTGGTGATTCTGATGGGACCTTTGGTTATGCATCAATACATATTGTCATTGTAAGAAGCAAGGAAAATTTCCATGCGGATTTTCCAGTCCTCAAAACTCATCCTGCCTATGTGGGGTACATGGCTAATACAATCCATTTTCAAAAGATTTTATTTTTCAAAAATATACTCTTTTGAAAGATTTCGAAAAACACACTATGGATCAAACTCGTTCATCAGGAAAATGATTCAGATGAATCACCTTCTTTGATACCACTTGTTGGTCCCAAGTGGTCAGATGAGGTCTATAGGGAGGAGGGGGGTGAATAGACCTCTGTACCGTTTTAAATTTCTCTAACTTTTCTTATCAGCAGAGTAAGCTAATCGAAATTGGTGAGACTACTATGTTGATTGTGCACTTAGCTTAAACAACAGAGTTGACCACTCGTCTGATTTACTTATCTGTTTCAATTTAAATCAGAGTTTGAAACTTGTATGCAGCGGATTTGTCAAGTATTTTTCAAACAAGTTATGTTCTTACTTAAAGATTTTTATCCCCAGTTTTAAAAATTCCTTTTTGAAATCTTTTAGTCGATCAAAGTGTTTGTATGCTTTTGATGTATGCAAGTAAAAATGCAAGTAATCAAACACAATAAATTTTTATAGTGGTTATATAGACAAGAATGTCTTTTAATCCACTCTTCTAAATTACGAAGATTTAGGTTATACTAGAAACAATTAGTAACCTAGTACACTCTTCTTGCGCTTTTACAACAAATGATAAAGCCACAAGTTCGCTATAGGAGATCACAAAGAAAACATATACTATGAAGCTATATCACTCACAAATACGGATATACACTTCATACAACACTCAAAGTTACAGAAATCACTCAGATTTTGTTTTTGCTTGTTTCTTCAACTCGGCTTTATCAACAGATGACTCGGCTGATGGTGATCTGTACTTGAGTTTTTGGGACTTAGAAAATTTGCTTGCATGAATTCTCTCTCAATTGTGTTGTTTTCTCTAACTCTTGAATGCAGATCTATTTATACTCGTGAATTTGAATTTCTGCTCGTTGAAATAAGACAGATTTTCAGATCTTCCTCAAGTACTGGTTCTTGTTTCAGAACGGCTTCTGCAACTGTTCACTGTACAGTTCTGCTGTACTTTCTGTCACGTCGCATTAAATGCACCATGCTAATCCGAGGTTTCTCTTCAATCATTTGTCATTAATACCCTCTTCTTACATCATTTATTACGCCAAGTGCATTTATTACCGTTGGAAGAACTTTCTGATCACTTCTACTCTGCTGATTGAATCCACTCTGCTGATTCAAATCGAACTCATCTGATTTGACTCTGCTGAAATCCACCAGTCTGATTCCGAACTCAGCATCAGATCAGTAGTCTTCTGGACCAAAATTCAACCCTTCTGATTTTACTTGTCTTCTCAGATTGAATTTTCCAGAGGTTGCTCAGCTTCCATTACTTAGCTGATGATTTTTGGATAACATCAAAACCTCCCTTCACTTCTTCATCTTCATCCAACAGATTTGATCGAAAAAATAATTTTGAACATTTTCAACGAAATTATTGAAACTTAATTTGGACAATTGTTTCAATATAATATTGAAATGATGATACACTAATAAAGTAATACTTAGTGTGTTTGAAATTTTGAGTACATATAATTTGAATTAGAGTTTGGTTATTAGGATTTGTGCAAAAAAAATTAGGTGGTAAATAAAAAATTAATAATTTTATAGGTATTAAAAGTAAAAGATAAATATCAAATCAATAACTTAATAGGTTTTCAAGTATGTTTTGACGATATCGATTTGGACTAAACTTGTTATTATTAAAAATTAAAAAAAATGAATTGTTACATTAAGTTTGATTTATGTAAGTACTTTAAAAAAATTGTTAAAATGTGAATGAATGATTTGATGAGATGAGCGCAATTATTTATATGGAAAATTGTAAATTTGGTACCATATAATAGATTTTTTTTTTACAATATTGATACCATTGGATATAAAAATACACATTTAGTATCACAATTTAAATACTGATTGCAATGTTCATACCACCGTCAAATAATTGGACTGAAATGGATGAAATCGACCATATGCACCACACATGGTTGTTATCTCATCTTTTGAATGAAAATCATCACTTGACAACGTGAAAACGTGTGGGAAATGTTACAACTTTTTCTCCTAAAGACGAAATAATGTGATAATTTTCACCCCGAAAGTGAGCGAAACATGATTATTTTCTCTCCAAAAGACGAGATAACGGCCATGTGCGGTGTACATGGCCAATTCCATCCATTTTCGTCCAATTATTTGATGGTGGTATGAACATTGAAACCAAACTTTAAATTATATTACTAAATGTGCATTAACGTATCCAGTGGTACCGGTATTGCGAAGTGTCCTATATATATATATATATATATATATATATATTCTAGGAGAATTCATGAAAAGGGTCCTATTACACCAAAAATTCAATAAATTTACAAAATATTATCCACTTTACATATAACTTTAAAAACAAATCAACCCAATTAAATACATGGAATTAATATAAATGGTCCACTCTAAAGGGATTCGGTGGGATCAGTATACCATGTGCATTTCAAATCATTCTACGTAAGGAAGATTTAATGCACGAACCGGAAATTTGCATTGAATAAAAGCATGAAACATAACTACTACTTTCCTTTTCATATTCCATGCAATAAATGCACTATTTTTTTTTTAAGAAAAAAGAAATTGAATAGGTCAGAAAAAAATAGTAGTCAACGAAAGGGTGGTGGTGTTAAACGCGTTTATTGGGCCCTCTTCTTTTTTTGCTCCTTTAATAATGCGATTTATAAGATTGAAAATCCTTTCGCTTTGGAAAAAGACTTGCATGTTATATATTCGCTATCCCTTTTGCTCTTTCTTATCTAGTACTATCAGTTTTAATTAATGGTGCATGAGGCTTCCATTATTATTTTCGTTTGAGAAAATTTCACTTTTCCCTCTAATTTTTTAACGTTTTCCTATTTTGCCCCTTAACATTTGCGAGTTTCCACTTAACCCCCACAACTATTAAATATATCTCAGGTACCCCCCCTAAGATGCAAAATGCTAGAATCTAACAAAATATTCCGCCCAGCTCTAATGATGTGGCTTTGAACGTTTTTCCATTTTGCCACCATCCAGTTGAACGTTTTCGCACTTTTTCATCCAACATTTAAATAGATTTTTGAATGTCTAAAGATAGTGATTTGAGAAATTTTTATTAGTTAAGGGAGTTAAGTGGGAACTTACAAATGTTAAGGGACAAAGTGAAAAATTGTTCAAAAGATAGGGGGCATAGTGAGACTTTTTTTCATTTCTATAAGAGCCACCAATGTTGCTTTCCACATTAACGTACGTTAAATTAATTTACCTAGTTGATTATGAATAACGTTTGAAATTTTAATATGTAAACACTTAAACCAAGACGAGTTTATTTTTTGTTTGTCATGATTTTGATGTTACACATGCATGCGTGTAGATTTATTAATAAGCTAACGGAAATATTTCGATGCTAAACCCGTCGGAATGCTTCCAACCGATTGGCGACAAAATATCGACAGATTTCATCCGACGGAATAATTTTAATGCTATATTCCGTCTTTCCAATGAATTGACGACAATATCCGTTGCTACATTTACCTACGAGGCCTTCACCTACGGATCAACTAACAGGAAAAAAATGTCGCTACACATGAATACCAACGAAATATGCCGTTGGCGAAGGCCAATTTTCTTTTAGTGATTGACATAAAATCATAACATGTATATATAGATGATAGAAATTAATCTTGGGTGAATAATTGTAGTTTACGTACTTATATGTCGGTCACAATTACATATTGAAATGTAATTATGGAGCTTATTGAAATTGATCAATGAAAGAGTACTATAAATTAAATCAATTTGAATAAGTTTATGAGATGGTTTCATAATGAGTTGACTAAATGATGGTGATATTACGCTAACAATACTAATGATATTGATATGGCATTATCAATATGTTTGGTTGGATATAATTAATTAGTTATGAAACAGGATTACATCAACCTACTAATGTAGTTGGATGATACATCATCATCATATATTACAAGAGATATAATGAGCTAACAATATTTCATAAAATTAGTTATGCATTTATTTTGGCTTTAAAATCAAACTTAAGATATAAGTTTACAAAATATAGTGTTACATTATGAGACCACTGATCACGACCAACATTTTTTTAATAACTAGAAAAGTACACGTGCTTTGCACGTGATTAACTAATTTTCTATGTTAGTTGATTCATATATTATTTTTCATCAATTTAATTATTTTATACTGTTACCTAGAATTTAAAGTTGTTATTATAAATACCTAAATTCAAAACTTTAAAATAAAAAATGAACTATAATTACTAAGTATTTCTAATCTAAAACTGCATGTCTACATAATTATTATTCTAAAACAACCATTTGAACGAATAAACAATATCAAAAAATTTCTTCCTTGACATTGATATTTCCATCTAAACAATATTTTTTCCATCTAAACCAGTTTTTACAAGTTTAACCCATTTTATTTTTTTAAATATTTAACCAATCTTGTTGGTTATACATATCTTTTATTGAGTTCATCTATTTTCAATTACATGCCTAATCCATTTTTTAACTAATCTAACACGATTTTACCAATTTTCCTCAGTTTTGTCGAGTAAACCTGCTTTTACACTAAGTTTACCATTTTTTTTATTATTTTAACATGTTCTTTCATCGATTTCATTCTCTTTTACGTTGCGTTTAACATCTGTTTTTTATGTTATTTTAATCCTTTTTTCACCGATTACACCCACTTTTATGGTTTATCCCATTTGTTAATCAATTCACTCATTCTCTTTGCTTTAACCAAATTTTAGTTGATTTTACCTATTCTTATGCTAATTAAACCCATTTTCTCACATATTTCACTTTTTTTTTTGCCAATTTAACTCATTTTATGTTTTGTTCTTTCATCGATTTGACACCCCCCCCCCCTTTTGTTATCTCATGTTTAGCCAACATCATCATTTTAGACCAGTTATCCGTTTTTGCCAGTTTAACCCGTTATTTTATAAATTGCACCATTTTTTTGGTTTTAACTCGTTTTTCTTCTATGTAACCCATTTTTCCATTGATTTTACCATTTTTTATCATACATATTTTTAATAGAATTTTACCAGTTTCATCAATTTTAACCCTTCTATGTTTTGACTTACTTTGGCTTAAGCCAATTATAAGTTTTTCAGTTAAGTAAATAATATTTTTTTTTCAATTCATATAGCTCAAATGTAGCCTTTTGTTTTTAGATTCTTTAATAAATGATAATTTTTTAAGAACTTTCAATAGAAATATCGATTTTACATGCTTTTACACTGAGTTAATCATTTCTTTTTTGTTATTTTAGCCTGTTCTTTCATAGATTTCACCCTTTTTGTGTAGTTTACCCCATTTGTAATCAATCCATCCATTCACTCTAGTTTAACCCAATTTTAGTCGATTTTCACATTTGTTAATAAATTCACTCATTCTCTTCGGTTTAACCAAATTTTAGTCTGATTGAACTTATTCTTTTTCTTATTTAACCTATTTTATCACATATTTCACCTTTTTTTTTCCAATTAACTCATTTTTTTGTTCTTGTTCTTTTATCGATTTTTTCCATTTTTTTATCCCGTGTTTAGCCGATGTAATTCTTTCTTTTTACTGATTTTACCAATTTTTTTGTCGGTTAACCTTGTTATTTTTTATCAATTGGCACTTTTTTTTTTTGCTTTAACTCGGTTTTCTTTCTATCTAACCCATTTTTCAATTGATTTTACCATTTTTATCATATATTTTTAATCGAAATTTACCTGTTTTTGCCGGTTTTAACAATTTTTATAGCCGATGTTATTCATTTTTTTTACCGGTTTTACCCTTTTTTGTCGGTTAACCTTGTTGTTTTATCAATGACACCATTTTTTTTGCTTCAACTCGTTTTTCTTTCAATCTAATCCATTTTTCCATTGATTTTACCAATGGACAACATCAATTCTTTTCTTTCTTGACCTTGATATTTCCATCTAAACCATTTTCACAGGTTTAACCGCTTTTTTATTTATCGATTTCACCAGTTTTACCTGTTATACATGTCTTTTAGTGATTTAATCAATTTTCTATTTCAAGCTTAATCCATTTTTTAAACAAATTGACCTGTTGTTACCAATTTTCCTCAATTTTGCCGAGTGAACCTATTTTATCAATTTACACTGAGTTTTTTTTTTTTTTTTTTTTTATTTTAACATATTTTTTCATCGATTTCATCCGTTTTTACACTGAACTTATCATTTTTTTTGGTATACTAAATCGTTCATTCACCGATTTTACCCATTTTTGTGGTTTATCTCACTTGATAATCAATTAACGTATTCTCTCCGATTTAACGAAATTTTAGTTGATTTTACTTATTCTTTTGCAGATTAACCTATTTTCTCACATATTTCACCTTTTTTGTTGTCTATTTAATTCATTTTTTTATCTTGTTCATTCATCGATTTGACCCTTTTTTTATCACGTGTTTAGTCGATATCATTCATTTCTATCGATTTAATCAGATTTTTGTCGATTTACCATGTTATTTTATCGACTGCACCATTTTTTGTTGCTATACCTTTTTTTTCTTCGATCTAAACCATTTTTCATTAATTTTACTATTTTTTATCATATATTTTTTAATCGAATTTTACGCATTTTTCAACGGTTTTAACCAATTCAGTGTTTTTAGTTTTTATTGGTTCAAGTCCATTTATAAGTATTCAGTTAACTAAATAATAGTACTTTTTTATTCATATAGCACGAAGGTGACTTAATTTTTTTTTTTGATGAGGTTCTTTAATAAGTCATAATTTTTTAAGAACTTTCCAAAGAAATATCGATTTCACCCGCTTTTACACTGAGTTTACCTTTTCATATTTTTTTATATTAACCCGTTCTTTCACCGATTTTATCCTTTTGTGGTTTACACCATTTGTTAATCAATTCACCCATTTCACCCGGTTTAACACAAAATTTAGTTGATTTTATTACATTTGTTAATCAATTCCTCCATTCTCTCTGGTTTATCCCAATTTTAGTCGATTTTGTTTATTTTTTTTGCTGATTTAACCTATTTTCTCACCTATTTCACATTTTCATGCCAATTTAACTCATTTTTTTTGCTCTTGTTCCTTTATTGATTTGATCCCTTTTTCTTCTTCTTATTATCCCGTGTTAGTTGATATCATTCTTCTTTTTTTTTTTATCGATTTTACCCGTTTAACACATTGTTCTATCAATTGCACCATTTTTATTTTGCTTTAACTCATTTGTCTTCTATATAACATATTTTTCCATTGATTTTACCATTTTGTGTATCATATATTTTAAATCGAATTTCATCTTTTTTCACCGATTTGAACCATTTCTATGTTCTGACTTTATTTTTCTTAAGCCAATTATAAGTGTTTCTGTTAACTAAATAGTACTTTTTTTTTATTAATATGGCACGAAGGTGGCATTTCTTTAGGTTATTTAATAAGTGATAATTTCGTAAGTGCTTTCCAAAGAACTATTGATTTCACCCGCTTTTACACAGAGTTTACCAGTTCTTTCTTATTATTCTAACTCGTTCTTTCACCGGTTTCACCTATTTTTTGTGGTTTATCCCATTTATTAATCATTTTTTCCACTCTCTTCGGTTTAACCCAATTTTAGTTGATTTTATCTCATTCGTTAATCAGTTCACACATTCTCTCATGTTTAACCCAATTTTTCTTAAGCCAATTATAAGTGTTTTTGTTAACTAAATAGTACATTTTTTTAAATTAATATGACACGAAGGTGGCAATTTTTTAGGTTATTTAATAAGTGATTATTCCGTAAGTGCTTTCCAAAAAACTATCGATTTCACCCGCTTTTACACTGATTTTACCATTTCTTTTTTATTATTCTAACTCGTTCTTTCACCGGTTTCACCTATCATTTGTGGTTTATCTCATTTATTAATCATTTTTCCATTCTCTTCGGTTTAACTCAATTTTAGTTTATTTTATCTCATTCGTTAATCAGTTCACACATTCTCTCATGTTTAACCCAATTTTAGTCGATTTTACTTATTTTTTTTGTGGATTTAACCTTTTTCTCACCTATTTCACTTTTTTTTTGGCCAAATTAACTCATCTTTTTGTTCTTGTTCTTTTATCAATTTGATCCGTTTTTCTTATTATCCCGTGTTTACTTGATTTCAGTTTTTACCCGTTTGCGGAATATTTGATGTTAGGAATTTAGCTAGATAGAAATCAATATTTTTATTCAAACATTTAATAATGGCAAAAATTAGAATTTGTATATATTAAATATATATATATAAACGATAATAAAATTTGTTAGTCCTCGTATTAGTTTCCATAAGCAACTTTCTAAGTTTCTATCTTTTTTTTCTAACTTCACCTACATTATTAAGTCCACCAATTTTATGTATTGTCCAATTTTTATTTTCTTGTATTTATTATTATTTTAATACAACAGTGTTTATATTAAAGTAGACTTCTTTCTCATGTAAAAAATATGATTATTCAATTATTTTATTTATCATTTAAATAGGGGTATATTAGTCATCACAAAAAAGGGAAGAAATTCTCTTTGCCAACCCATACTTTTATATGTATATAGATTTGAAGTATATAGTTATCTCTCACTTTATTTGCATATCAATGAAAGATTAGTCGCGTTGTATGGTTTATTAGGTGGAAAAACGACTGATAATTACAACCAGGTTGGATAAAAAAAATTTGGAAAAACTAAGAACTTATTAATTATTTAATAACACGTTTAATAGTGTTGAAAAATTATTCATATTTCCCAGTCCATTTAAAAACCAAATTAGCTAGAGTAGCACTTCTAATTCTTAGAGTTTGGCTAAGCACACCAGTCACACGCTATCAAATATTTATTCGTTGGGTTTGGACATAATTGTCTTTATATATTAAATTTAGAATAGGAGAGAGATGATATATTTTTTTTAAATAAAATCAGATAGATATATTGGGAGAAATTTCAAAAAGGCCATAATGGAAAGTTTAAATTACAAAAAGGCCATTAAATGTTTAAAAATTTTATAAAGGCCATAAGATTAATTAATCAACTTAACTAAATTAATTAACTCTTCCTAATTAAACTAAACTTTAACAAATATACCCCAAAATTTTAAAAATTCAAAATCAACCCCACCCAAAATCAATTCAATTTCTCTCCCAAAATCAACCCCAAACCCTAACCCAATTCTCTCCCACAATTACTTATTTTAACACAAATTTCTCTCAAATCAAGGAAGAAGAACAACATAAAAGGTAAGCATTTGCAAGTTACTTGAATTTTTGATATATTATTGAGTGATTTAGTTCGAAAAATGGAGAAATTTTTTGTGCTGAAAATTTCGCTTTTTTTGGCTTTTGGCGTTTGGCAAATGCAGATAAGCATGGCGTTTGGCGTTTTTTCATAACCAAACGCCAACATGGCAGAATTCAAATTCGAGAATGCCTTTTTTATTTAGATAGTTTGTGTATTAATTTTTGTTTTTACTTGTAGGAATGGACAAAATTATAATATATCTTCGATGTGGCGGTGATTTTACACGCCAAATGGAAGATAAATGGTATTGGAGTGGTGATAGAAATTTTGTGAAAACAATAATGGTGGATAGGAGAATTTCGTCTGAGGAACTGGTTGATAAAATTTGCGAGAAGTTGAATTTAGATCGGTATACTGATATTTTTGAGATACAGCAAATGTGTTGATAACGAAATAGTGAAAGTATCAGATGAAGAAGATTGTGAGATAACAAAGCACTATGCTCATAGTTCTATTGATTTAAATTTGTACTTGAGTTTTTCTCCGAGAGAAGAAATTCTGAGGATAGAGGCCACTCTGGGGAGAAAAGAGAATTCGAAGAAACTTATGACCAGGGGTAAAGGAAAAAAAATCGTAGACAAAGTTAGTTTCAATTACCAACTTGATGGATGTGTTATAGGAGGATCAAGTGCACAAGATGATGTTGATGAGAAGATCATTGCCTCTAATCCAACTTTACCTACAGTGGAGGAAGTTGAATCACTACGTCGTACTCCTGTATATTGTCAATAGTCTTCGTATGACAACGAAGGTGGTAATGTTGGTTATGACCGCCGTAACTTTGACAGCGAAGGTGGTATGGTGATGCTGATGTAAATGGTGAACACCGTAACTTTGACAACGAGGGTGGTGATGTAGGTGGTGATGATGTAGGTGGTGATGTTGGTGGTGTTGATATAGGTGGTGGTTATGGTCAAGCGCCTAGCCATGAAGAATTTTACGAACCATCTAGCCATGAAGGCTTCGATAACGCTGATGATGTTGCAAGAAATTATTCGGGATCAAATTCCAGTCAGGGGAGGAGTGATCGATCAGGATGGACAGTTGGTCAACGGTTTAGAAACAAAAAAGAGTTCATGGATGCACTTTATAAAGTTGCTGTAAATAAAAAATGGGAAGACTTTATAAAGTTGCTGTAAATAAAAAATGGGAAGTTGGATCGTATAAGTCTGACCCTGATAGGAAGATAGCTCGGTGTAGGACTCCTGGTTGTCCATGGCGTTTATATGCGACTAAGGAAGAGCACAGTGATGAATTTGTTATTCGGACATATAGAGACGTTCACACTTGTGGGATATCGAATAGAGATGCCGATCATAGACAAGCATCAAGTCGTATGGTTGGTTTACGGACGTCGGGATTATATCTGAATGCCAATGAACCCCCAAAACCAGATGCACTGATAAACTTCATGCGTGCCGAAGAAAATGTTAGCATTACCTATCAAAAAGCTTGGAGGGCGAAACAAATTGCTCAAGAGCATATTATGGGGACATTTGAAGAAAATTTTGCCAATCTACCCTCCTATGCTTACATGATTGAGCAAAAGAATCCTGGCACGTACACTCGCATCCATATGGACTCCGAAAATAAGTTTAAATATTTCTTCATGGCTTTAGGAACGGCTATTCGAGGATTCCATTTCCTAAGAAATGTAATTGTAATTGATGCAACATTTATGGGGGCACAAATATAAAAGAACCGTTCTAATTGCAAGTGCAACGGACAGTGAAAATCGATGTTATCCAATTGCATGGGGGGTAGCTGATGGCAACGAGGATGGGGCGTGTTGGACTTGGTTCCTAGAGAGGTTGTACCAGACAGAGACGATCTAGTTATTGTTTCAGACAGGGGCAAAGGGATTATAAAAGCGGTAAAAGATGTTTACCCTTTAGCTGATCATGGGGCATGTTACTTCCACCTCAAAACGAACTTGATAAAAAAGTTTGGGAAAGATGGGGTAACCGGGTATTTTTACAATGCTGTTTTCGCGTACACTGAGAGTGAGTTCCAAAAATTTTTTAGTTACTTGAAAACCAAGAGTCCAGCATGTGCAGATTGGCTACAGAACGAGGTGACGCTTGAGAAATGGGCGAGAATCCACCATCGCGTGAACAGATATGAGGTAATGACGTCTAACCATGTTGAGGTCCTTAATAATCGGATCAAAGATGCCAAAAATTATCCCATATGTTACTTCCTCAAATTTATTATTGATTTGATGGGAAAGTGGTTTAGAAAGTGTCGTGAGGAGGTTGGGAAATGGATGTACTTACCACATCGAAGGAGGATTTGATAAATGAGCGATATGAAAATGCATCTAGGCGGCGCAAATGTGCATTAGGGTATGAAACATGGAAAGTGGAATCTACTGAGTGGTCTGGAATTGTGGATTTAGCGGAAAGAACTTGTTCATGTGGCGTCTTTCAGATTGAGCAAATACCGTGTGAGCACGCAATTGCAGCTGTCATGGACAAGCGACCAAGAGATAGTGGTCAGTATATGTATGAGCTTGTTAGCCAATACTACAAGGTCATAAATACGCGTCAAGCATACTATGAGCTCATAGAACCCGTTCCAACGAAAGACCAATAAATGAACATCCCCAATGATGTTATGGCGAGAGTAGTGTTACCTCCAGACGCCGTCATAACCCGTGGAAGGCCTAATACGCCACGATTTACCTCTCCCCTTGAAAATTTGAGGAAAAAATACAAGTGCTCAATTTCCAAAAACACCGGTCACAATGCATCTAGATGTCCTCAACGCGGCCAGAGTTCGGGCAATAACGAAAGTGAATCTTAGATGTTTAGTGAACAATGTTTGTTGTATTTGATGTTTATTGAACAATGTTTGTTGTAATTGATGTTTATTATTGGCATGTACTTGAAAATTGTAATATTTGAAAAGTTAGGGACCAAAATGCAAATTCGTAGTGAATGAACATTTTTTATTCACACCGCCGTGTAACAACTCACACCGCGGTGTATTTTGTCCAGAAATATTCTGCAACAGTATACACCGCGGTGCAACTTTTTGCACCTAGGTGTATACTGTTCACACACCAAAAAACAGAAAAAAACTGCACATGACATTTGGCATTTGAACTACAAACGCCAAATGTCAATGAACATGACATTTGGTGTTTGATCAAACGCCAAATGTCATGTTCATTGACATTTGGCGTTTGACATATCAAATGACAGACGCCATATAAACCCTAACCCTAACCCTAACCCTAGCTTCGTACATATTGGCCAATTTTGTAAGATTTGATCAATTTATCACCCGAAAGGAGAAGTAACAGTTACAGTAACATTATATCCTCCGTAAATCATAACTTCGTAAATATTGGTCAATTTTGTAAGATTTGGTCAATTTATCACCCGAAAGGAGAAGTAACACTTACAGTAACATTATATCCTCCGTAAATCATAACTTCGTAAATATTGGCCAATTTTGTAAGATTTTGTCAATTTATCACCCGAAAGGAGAAGTAACACTTACAATAACATTATATCCTCTGTAAATCATAACTTCGTACATATTGGCCAATTTTGTAAGATTTGATCAATTTATCACCCGAAAGGAGAAGTAACACTTACAGTAACATTATATCCTCCGTAAATCATAACTTCGTAAATATTGGCCAATTTTGTAAGATTTGGTCAATTTATCACCTGAAAGGAGAAGTAACACTTACAGTAACATTATATTCTTCGTAAATCATAACTTCGTAAATATTGGCCAATTTTGTAAGATTTGGTCAATTTATCACCCGAAAGGAGAAGTAACACTTACAGTAACATTATATCCTCCGTAAATCATAACTTCGTAAATATTGGTCAATTTTGTAAGATTTGGTCAATTTATCACCCGAAAGGAGAAGTAACACTTACAATAACATTATATCCTCCGTAAATCATAACTTCGTAAAACAGATCCACTTACATATTTCCAACCTACTCAACACACTGTACACTTCTCAATTGGATTTGATGAAACTTTCGGGTCCGCTAGAAATTTCAAGTTTCACTTCACATCACTTCCAACATATCAGTTTCTTAATAGTTAATTCTTAAGAGAAAAAAGATGAGCCAAACCCTAACCCTAGCTTCGTACATATTGGCCAATTTTGTAAGATTTGATCAATTTATCACCCGAAAGGAGAAGTAACACTTACAGTAACATTTAACCCGAATTTGCATATTGGTCCCTAACTTTTCAAAAATTACAATTTTACCCCCAAAATTTATAAAAAATTTATAATTGCGATTCAATCCATTAATTGCACAAAATTAAAATGTTCATTCACTACGAATTTGCATTTTGGTCCCTAACTTTTCAAAAATTACAATTTTACCCCCAAAATTAAAAAAATTCATAATTGCGATTCAATCCATTACTTGCACAAAATTAAAATTTTCATTCACTACGAGTTTGCATTTAACCCGAATTTGCATTTTGGTCCCTAACTTTTCAAAAATTACTATTTTACCCCCAAAATTGCGATTCAATCCATTATTTGCACAAAATTAAAACGTTCATTCACTACGAATTTGCATGTAACCCGAATTTACATTTTGGTCCCTAACTTTTCAAAAATTACAATTTTACCCCCAAAATTTACAACTTCTGGTCCCTAACCGAATTAAATATTACAAAGAAAAAAAACTTGTTACTTAGTAGATTTATTTTTCCTAACATTTGGGACATAAGGAGTTCTTAACTGCCTACTAGGCCATCTTATCCTATCTTCTCTTCCTTTTTGCCTTGGTTCACTCTTACCCAAATTATCATCACTATCGACTCCGAGATCACCATGATCTGAATTGTCTTCCTCATTATTACCTTGAAAATGCGTATATTAAGAATTCATATCAAACATTATATATCAACAATCCAAAACCAATTTAATAAATACAAATCCATCATTTAGATAAACACAATTCCAAAACCAATCTAATAAACAATAAAGTCTAAAAACAATTTAGATAAAATTCAAGAATCCAGAACAATAAAATTCCAAAACCAATCTAAAAAAATCCAGAACAATAAAATTCAAGACAACAACTAAACCTGATCCTCATCATCATCGCCGTCCCCTACATTATTATCCCCTCGGTCCCTCAGCATCATTCGATGAAGTCGATGCAGATTTACTTGCATTTGCGTCTGAGTTTCCTGCACAGAGTTCAGCTGCCCAACTATCTCGTTTGCACGGGCAGTCTGTCTCTGCTCTATCTCGTTCTGATGATCCCACAGTCTCTGCTCCATATCACATGCCCAGGCAGGAACTTCTACATATCTTGGTTCCGAAGATGATGGTTGTGGTTGAGCTTGAGAAGTAGAGGCACCCTCTTGGTTTCTTCGGACACGTTTCCTTTGTCGGTGCACATGAGCAGGAGCGGGAGCATTGGCATCTTCTTCATCATCAGGATCAGGTAGGCTGGGTGGCCGGTTGAGGCATTCGGGAGCTCCCTCATCATCCCAAACAACCACATAAAGCTCTCCGAAATACTCAGTTAATAGGCGATAACTGGGACTGCGGTTATTCGGACTAACACTGTCGGATAACTCTTTAGCTAACATATAATGCTCCATCTCCGACTCCGTGTCATCCGGCAGTAGCCGTGGGATCACAGCCTGAAAAAATAAAAGACACAAGTTATTTAAAATAAATATTTCAAGTGATATGTCGTAGAAAAATTATTAATAAAAACGATTAACATACCGGAACATTTCCAAAGAACCTGTCCATGTCATCACAGTTGGGCCAATTACCGCCCCCCATATCCCAACGTAAATTCAAAACATTATTCAAAATATCCAACATTTACGAAAAAATAACTAAAAAGAATATATGGAAATCAAGAATTGATTTTACAAACATACCAGTAAAATGTGTGGGAAGCCGCCCGCATTCCATCTACGGATGCGGTCACCGGAGGTCATATGGCGGTCGGAGCATATATGTGCCATAAGCTCATCTATGGTAACACTCCATAGCTTTTCTCCCCAAGGATATCTCTCGCAAATCGCGAGATCGTCACATACCTTCAATATAAACAAATTTATAGAAAATTATTTTTAAAACTTTAAAGAAATAATAAAAATTAAAATTAAAGTTTACTTACCGCTAAAATGCTGTTTGGAACCTCTTTGATGGGCCGAACGGGTAACAGCAATGCTGATATCACCCATGCGAAGACTAACTTGCATACGGTCTCGGGATTCGCATTGCGACTCACCATTGAAGAAATCTTCGTTCTGATAGCATCAACGGGAACCTGCATTTCCCCCCACTGACTAAAGTATCGGTTCTTCAAGTTACCCCCTTTGTCGATAGTTTGGGATTCAGCATCACTCAGTCTCCCAAATCGCAACCCCGATACCAGGCTAAATTCTTCTACGCCGAATCTGACTGGCTTTCCTTTGATCAAAAACCAGTATTCGTATCTACTCTTTCGCTTATCAGGCAATCGTAGGCATATTCGGAGCATCAGGCTGTGCAAGACCGATGCCTTAAATTTGCCCTTCCCGTTTAGGCGTAGAAAACTCCCAATCTGGGGGTAATCATCTATAAATCTGCCAATGATCGGCTTGTAGAATTTTTGTAATCTCCGGAACTTCACTCCATGCCGTGCGCTGTGTTATCCTTCCATCTACGACCACAGTCTCGTAGTGAAAGGGAGGTAATTCTGGTAGGGCCGAGGTGGGCAAGGTAGCGTATCCCTACAAAACAAACAACAAAAAAATGTCAAATTTTTCATTCTGTTATGGTGTTTGGCGTTTGAAACAACCAAATGCCAAACGCCAAGAGAAACGCCATGAATATTCATGGCGTTTGGCGTTTGGGGTTCCCAAACGCCAAGAGAAACGCCATGTACATATTCATGGCGTTTGGCGTTTGAGAACCCCTAAAGCCAAACGCCATGTACAAATTCATGGCATTTGGCGTTTGGGGACCCCAAATGCCAAACGCCATGAATAAACGCCATGAATGTTCATGGCGTTTGGCGTTTGTTGTTCCCAAATGCCATGTACATATTCATGGCGGTTGGCGTTTGGGAACCCCAAACGCCAAACGCCATGTATAAACGATGAACATATTCATGGCGTTTGGGAACCCCAAACGCCAAACGCCATGAACATTTTAGCTCTCCGGATGAATTTTTTCATGGAGTTTGCATTTGGGAACCCCAAACGCCACACGCCATGAACTCGTAAAAAATATGGCCGAATTGAATTGGGAAAGAAAGTCTCGAAACTTACCCCAAATGGACATTCTTGAGCGTTTCTCTCACCATCATCGATTATCCTCATGTTTGCCATCTCCAATTTGCAAGAATTTGAGAGAAAAATTGAAAGAGAAAGTTTGAGAGAAAGAGAGTTTGAATGTAGTGTAGAGTTTGAGAGAGATAGGAATTTTTTTTGTTTTTGTTTTGTTTTGTTTTTGGGGGTTGGGTGTTTTTGTTTTGTTAAAGAAAAATGGGGGGGTAAGTTGTAATTATTAGTAAGGTTTTAATGATTATTAATAATTTTTCTTTTTTTTTTTTTTTTTTTTTTTTTTTTTTTTTTGCTGAAAATAAAGGTTAAGAAAGTTTTGGCCTTTTTGTAAATTCTATTTGTGAAAATGGCCTTTCTGAAATTGGCTCGATATATTGTCATATGTTTTTAGGCTAAATCATATTTATGGTCCCTAAATATAATTTATTTTACGCTTATATCCCTTTTGTCAAAGAAGTTACGCTTAAGTCCCTCTCATATAAAATGCATTACACTTATATCCCTCGTGTCAAAAATTTACACTTAAGTCTCTCTTATATAAAATATGTTACACTGATATATATGCACTCCTCCAACCAAATTACACCAACAAAATGTTTTACCCCGATAATGTCAAAATATTATAATACATAAAACCCAAAAATACCCTTAAAAGTCACGTGACTTGCACGTGGTTGCATTTTCGCCAGATTAGTTTCTATCGGTGTAACACATTTTATATAAGAGGAACTTAATTGTAAATTTTTGGCAAGAGAGATATAAGTGTAACACATTTTATGTAAGAGTGATTTAATTGTAACCTTTTTTGACAAGAGGGATATAAGTGTAAAATACTATATACTTGAGGGACCATATTTGTGATTTAACCTTGTTTTTATCACATGGTGCAATTTTTTTTATTAATATCATATATAGGAGGTTAATTTGTTATAGACTCCTTAAAGAAAATGGTAAATTAGTAAGCTTGTTTTTTCTCGGTTCACCATTAACTGAAATTGAGTGAAATGCAAAAACAGCCTTGTGCTTTGACTAACTATCAAAATTTCATGTTTTACTTTTACTTATCAAAACCCCCTATGCTTATTTTATATGAGCAAAACAAAAAAACTTTGTAGCCGAAATGACAATTATACCCCACTAAATGATGCAAAAACATTTCTGTTAACAAAAAAATATTATCAATAACCTCCTTGTTATCTTTAAAAATTGACAATTACCCCTTGTTCACTTAAATTGTTTACAAACACCTCCCTATGATTAATGAAGGAATTTCAAATGAGTTTTTTACTAATAAAAAAGAACATAGTGGGGCTTTTGGTAATTTAATAACACAAGGGTTGTTTTTATAATAAAATAGAACACAAGGGGTCTTTATGCATTTTGCTCTACTGAAATTAAAACAATATTTCAGAAAGAAAAAAAAAAGAAACTAGTGCACAATTTACTACCATAAATACCAAAACAATCTACTGAATTATGTCTGATCTGATCCATTCCTGGCACCACATTTAATGCTACTGATAAACTCCTCAGAACAATTTAAATACTAAAATAATATTACTACTACATAAAATGAAATGCTACTGCTGAACTCCTCAGAACAATTTAAATACTAAAAAAATAATTAAAATTAAAATTAAAAAATTACTACTACATAAAATGAAGCAACTTATTCAAGTTTAAAATTTTAAATACATATCTTAGAGGAGAAGGGAACAAATTAAAGTTGTTCCTCCAAGAAAAAGAAATGAAAGCTTAAGTTGGGCTGGCACGCACTAGATCATATCCTATAAAGATGCTGCACACGGTTTTGAGCTGAAAAAAAGATTTATAGAAAGAAAAAAAGCTGAAAAAAAATCATCTTCTTTCCCTTTCACTAACAAAATCAGGTGGTGGTGACCGCCGACAACACTATACACATGATTTTCTTATTGAATTTTTCCGTTTGAATTCTTATCATTTAAAATAATAAATTAAATTGAATAATAGTTATCCTTATTTTTTTTTAAAAACTTAGTTCAAGTTTGAATTTTTTTTCATGATTTAGTTCGAGTTTGTCGATAAACTAAAAACTAAAATTGAATATCAAGTTACTTTGAGTTTTACGTGATCAACTCAACTAAAACTTGTTCAAGTTCATTTTATTTAAAATTTTAATTTATTTAATAACAAATGTTTGATTTAGTATAATAGACTAGTTCACACACTATAGCGAATTCATATTGAAGTTCACATTGCAAAAAGTGTCTATTAATATGCTCGATGGTGTCTCATCCGACCTTAAAATTTTACTTCTATTTTATTTTTAGGATGTTTCAAAATAAGACTCCCCCTCATATAAAATAATTATTTGACATTACTAATTTTAGGGGACACAAATGTAAAGTTATCCAAAAATTTTACTTTTTCAACTCTTATATAAAACTTCGTGTCAAAAGTAAAAGGAGCAAAAGTTAAGGACGGATGAAGTAACATATTAAGCCATATCAAAATCTAATACATGAATACCTTGATTTTATTTTTTATTTTTTAAAGAAAAAACACTATCTTATTCGATAGAGTTCATCAAAATAAATATAACATCCTCAATGGAACCATAAAATAAAAGCTAAATATATTATTGTTCTTTTCTAGACTAGTTTTAGAGTCTAAATTTCCTGGCAAAAGAGCCACTATCATATTTTCTGTCTCATTTTAATGTTATATAGTAAATCCACCCTTCATGTAAATGTATGGACCCATATAAATTTTAAATTTACACATTTGTCAATAAATATATATGTAATACAAAAATATAACAACAAAATGTGATAGATGATTATTTCCTAAATTTTCCCAACATAAATTTCGGATTATATTATTAAAGAAACAAAAAAAAAAAGGGTTGGGGGGAGGGGGGGCGGCAATGGACAAACTATGTACAAATTAAAGTGGAAGTCCCTCTTTAATTCTCCCACCTGCCCCCTAGCCTTATAAATTTTGAACCCAACCACAAAGCCAAATGCTTACTCCACATTTGTCAATCCTATTTATTGAGATCCTCTCTTTACTCCTCTCTAAAAAAAAAATCATTTCAAATTAATTAATTTTCCCACTTTAATTTCTCACATGAATTTTACTCCTTTCTGATTCACATCTCCATTCGTGCATGCTCTTAGCTTAAATTTTCATCCATCTTACACAATGACAACATCATTTCTCAAAACTCTGTTTTTGGCTATACTTTTTTGTTCTGTTCTTTGTGTAAAACCTGATTTTGTCGAATCTGAATACTTAAATGTTCCGGCGTCCGAATTTGTGGATTCTGTGAGGTCTACAATTGGGATAGTCCGGCAAGTGATGTCGATAGTGTCGGGATTTTCTGGGGCGTTTGGTGATTTTCGGTTGAGTAATGCTGTTTCTGATTGCCTTGATTTAATGGACCTTTCGGTTGATCAATTGAGTTGGACTCTTTCTGCTTCTCAGAATCCAAATGGTACTTTTTTTTTTTTAGCTTTACTTTTCTCAAAGTGTGTTGTATACAGTAATTAACTTTAATTTTTGTATAGTTAATTTGGTAGTTCACTTTTATTTACGGTTTTGTCTCCATTATGTTTTTCTTAACATTTTAATCTCCACTATCAATTACTTGTTTCACTGTAGTTTTTCTCAGGTGGTTTCAGGGTGGCTCTGACATCACGTGATTAGCACGTGACTAACACGAGGGTTTTTTCAGGAAATTCACGCAAAATAACAAGTTTTCCATACTCTTTGTTGAACAAAAAGTTGAAGAACATGTCATTGATGTGATTAAACAAGTCCCAAAATCTTGTTATTTTGCTTGAATTGCCAGAAAAAATTCTCATGTTAGTCACGTGCAAATCACCTGACGTCGAAGTCTCCTGGAATTGCCTGAGAAGAACTACAATGAAACAAATAATTGATAGTGGAGATTAAAATGTTAAGAAAAATATAAGGGGATCAAACTATAGAAAAAAAATACAAAAGGAGGATAAAAAGTGGTACTTACCCTTTAATTAACATTTGTTGCTATTTTGTTTTGCTAAAAAAGTTTGAAAAAATCTGAATGATATCAGGAATTTATGGCTCTAATGCAACTTATTGCTTTGGGATCAGGTCACTAACTATGGCTCTTTGTTGTTTTTGAGTTGGCTAAATGTGCAAGTAATACAAGACTAAATTTGACACGACAAGTACATAATGAGAAAACGTGACAAATCTTATTCAATGGTCATAGTATTAAATAAACTAGTCCCGTGTAATAAATAATGAGTAATTGACACTATGCATCCTCGAACTGCATATTCTTGGGCATAATGCATTCCGCAAAATATCCATTGTTATGCCAAAGAATATACATTTTGAGGGGTACAAACTGTCAAAGTTTTGATTATAGGGTGTAAAGTGTCACAATAATATATTTCTAGGGTGAAAAGTGTCACAACGTCAATAAATAACATTAATACTTTTATCCTAGTTTGAACCATAATTACTTGATTTTAATACTATCATAAACATATGAATTCAAACAAATTTAAATACAAGTAATCAATTGTTGCAATGATACAGTTCGAAAATAATATCCTTTTAATAAAAAAAATAAATTACTATTTTATTGCAGGCAAAGATAATAGCACCGGAAATGTGAATGCTGATATGAAGACATGGTTGAGTGGAGCACTGATCAATCAAGACACTTGCAAAGAAGGCTTTGATGGTACAAATAGCATCCTCAAAACTTTGATTTCCGGCAGCCTTGACCAAGTTACTTCATTAGTATATGACATTCTTTCCGCGATAAAACCAACTCCCACCACCCCACCTAAAGGCGGTGGCGGTGGGGGTAAGGGTGGTAGCGGAGGTGGAGGCCGTTCTGGTGGTAGGAAACTTATAACCAATTCTCAATTCCCTAATTGGATGAAATCCAATGATCGAAAACTACTCCAAGCCGCAAATGGCGCAGTAGCAGACGTGGTGGTTGCTCTGGATGGCACTGGGAATTTTACTAAAATCGAGGATGCTATCCACGCTGCACCGGAACTTAGCAACAAAAGATACATTATATACGTAAAGAAAGGTGTGTACAAGGAATATGTAGAGATCAGTAAGAAGAAATGGAACGTAATGTTGATTGGAGACGGGATGGATGTTACAGTTATTTCTGGTAATCGCAGTTTTATTGATGGTTGGACCACTTATCGCTCTTCAACATTTGGTAAGAACAATCTTTAATCTCAACTAAGTATATTTTTTGTTTTCTTGGTTTTCCAATGGTTTAATCCCTTTTGAGGCGCGTTGGATATATTATATGTGAACTTTTCCCTACAGAAATTCGAACTTAAGTCGTCACTTTGGAATATTAGTATCTTCCACTAGGTCAATCATTTGTTGATACTCTTAAGTGGTTACATTCATCCTACACCGGTGGATTATATCCGTAGGGGTTGGAAGATAAACACATGTGCATAAGAGAACAAAAAATTATCATCTCATACATACTTGTCGTCATCCAGCACCCCAGTGGATTGAATCCACCGGGATAGGCACATTATTTCCCTCTTAAGTGGTTAGCATATGTTAATATTACATAATCACAAAATCAATATATTTAATGCAGTAGGACTATTGTTTTGAAATAGTTTCATAAATCTTTATTCCATTGAATGTGGAGATGGGATTTTATAATTGTCGGTTGAGGTGAAATAATGTCTATGCATCGACAGTGTAATTTAATATATGTACTGTTTATTGTTGCCGATAAAAGATAGGTAGATATAGCACATGGGACATGTCTGATGGCATGTTGGTCACTTGGTCTATTTAATAAATTATCTATATTTCACCCCATGATTTTTTACTTTAGGGCCACTTTAAGCATTACATATAATTTGCAAAACAGAGTATTCCATGTGACTCCATGAATCCAGTTAGATTCAATAAGTGTATTACACTTGAATTAATGGTAAATAATTTTAGTTCGACCAAAATGAATTTTGCTCTATGTATATTTAAATTGGGCCCCTTTTTTATTTTTTTTTATATTTAGTATTGTGCTCTATGTATTTTTTTAACAGGATTCTTTTTTTTGTGCATCTCTCTTGATGCCATTTGACTGTTTTAAATGAGTTCATAAGGAATGCAAGTTAGCTCATCATCACAATTCATATGATATAAATTGTCAATAAAAATATTCATACTGCATACAATTGGAAAAAGTAAAAGTTATGGTTTAACCTAATGTATATGTTTTTGGTTATTATAATGCAGCTGTTAAAGGGCAAGGATTCATAGCACGAGATATAACATTCGAAAATACTGCAGGGCCAGAAAAACATCAAGCTGTGGCTTTCCGATCAGATTCAGATCTCTCGGTGTTGTACCGTTGTGCATTTAGGGGTTACCAGGACACATTATATGCCCATTCTCAACGTCAATTCTACAGGGAATGTAAAATAACTGGCACAGTTGATTTTATTTTTGGAGATGGCGCAATAGTATTCCAAAATTGTCAAATTCAAGCCCGAAAAGGCCTTCCAAATCAAAAGAACACCATCACAGCTCAAGGACGAAAGGAATCAGTGGAAAATACCGGCTTTTCATTTCAATTTTGTAACATCTCGGTTGAACCAGATGTACTGGCTTCATTAAACTCGACTCAGACATACCTGGGTCGACCCTGGAAATTGTATTCACGCACGATTATCATGCAGTCATACATTAGTAGTGCCATAAGGCCCGAGGGATGGCTCGAATGGAATGGGAATTTCGCATTGGATACTCTGTACTATGGTGAGTACATGAACTACGGGCCCGGGGCTGGATCCGGAGCTCGGGTGAAATGGCCCGGTTACCATGTCTTTAACAATTCGGCTCAAGCAAGTAACTTCACAGTGGCTCAATTTATTATTGGGAACACGTGGTTGCCTTCAACAGGGGTTAAGTATACGGCTGGATTAGCGATTTGATAAGGCTGATTTTTTTTTATTCTTAATGGCATATTGGTAATTATGATAATTTTCTCTTATATAGATGTTCTATCTTGTGGAATGATCTTTGTCCCATTACGATCAATTATACACATTCCTATGATTTGTAAGTTCGGCCGAATTAGTGTTAAATATTTAAATTTTGTCTTGGTATATTTTTTTCTGCGACTTACATGTATAATTGTCAACGGCGACATGAACATGATACGAACATGACCGCACGTGTTTTAAAAAAATTATAGGACACGACACGATACTTACACAAATTTTATATTATAATGATGATGATAATCAATTAATATCATTACCATGTTTAAAATCTAGTAACATTTAAACATGTTTAAATTATAAACTCTTTTGCCCTACATTTTAAAATAATTCTGACATGTCAAATGTAATATTGTATAATAATCACAAAAATAATGCAACAAAATGAACCATTGTACACCAAATTGTTGGAAAAAATTAAGTTAATGGACTGTTTTTTACCACATTTTAAGTGGGACCCACTTTGAGAAAAGTGTCGGGTCTTTGCGGATTTATAATCTACTACTTGAGTAGATTAAAACGGTATAAAGTATGTCAAATTCGGAGTTCGGGTGAATGAGAAATTGACACTCAAAGTACACTCTTGAAATGGGAGAAAATAAATGCAAGTGGCTTTTCTCCCACATTGGAAGTGAGATGGAAAAACTTGAGGTTTATATATGATTTTGCAATGTAGTGGTGTAACTACTTAACTACAAAAAGTCTCTTCCCTTGCGCGCAGGGGGGGTGCAAATCATGGATCGAAATTTGCTTCGGACCTTCAAGACTCGTGCGAGCCTGCGGACACGAATGCAGCCCAATTTGAAGGCTTTCGGGCGGGCTCATTTTTGCATATATTTTCGGCCCATCAAGAATAAGTTTTTAAAAATCTGAAAATAAATCCGAAATGTAACAGCCAATGTAACAGCCAATTTAAATTATGTAACAGCCGAAACTGAAATGGCCATTAATATTTTTTTTTCTTCTGATTTTGCCCTCCTCCGTTCCTATAAATAGTGGCCCTCTTCATTCTATTTTCACACCAAAAACAATCATCCTCTCCTTCCTTTTCCGAGTTCTAACAAGTTTCAGTTCGTTGAGCAAAAGCTTGGTGCAAAGCTTCATTGCTACTACCGTTGTATCCTGGGAGACAGACGTTCAAGTAACCTCAAGCACAAACCGGAAGGGTGAGGGAGCGAATTTGTCTTAAGGACACTGTGTTTTCACACAGGCCTCGGTTTGGATAATTTTCGATAATTGTTTTACTTTCTGTCCAGATATCGTTTCTTGTATTTAAGTTTCAATTTTCCTTTTACGTATACATATTTTCGTACAATCTTATGACAAACTTCGTTTACGTAAAAGGAGAATTCGTTTATAAAGCTTGTTTTCATAAACTGTTTGCGGACCTTTTTGGACAGGAAATTTTTTTTCAAATTTTCAAATTAGTTTCCAGATTTTTGAAATCTGTTAGTAATATTATCAAGAAATTCCGAACACTACAAATTTGTGAAAAGATATTTAGAATTTTGTGGTGTATTGAAGATTTGTAACCAAGTTTAGTTTATGATTGTTACGTAATTTTGCTACATATAAAATTGATTAGCACTAACTGGACCTCTAATAAACAAAAAATTTGTATACTGTTTCCAGAATTGTTTACTAGTTTGAACATAAAATTTTTTGGGGTCATTCAAAATTTGTTTTGGGAAATACTAATCCGTTTGCAAAATTGGAACAATATCTCGTTTAAAATATTTTTAAAATTTTGGTACGGTTACATATCTATCTTGGGATAGAAAAATTGTTTGCAAGATTTGGAATTTTTTTTAGAAATTTTTTGAGACAAATCTTGTTAAGGCACTATCTAAAATTTCTTAATTTTCTTCGAGGAATTTGATCGTTTGTTTTGGTTTCAGTAATGGCAACCGAATCAAACATTGATGTGGTGGTTACTGAGAACTCGTCTGGAGCTCCAGTACCAAACCAAGCTGTGGCACCTCTGAGCCGAGCTGGAGCTGTGGCACCTCTGAGCCAAGCTGAAAAACCGGAGAAATTCAACGGGTTGAATTTCAAAAGGTGCAACAAAAGATGATGTTCTACCTGACCACCCTGCGCCTGGCAAAGAACTTAACAGAGGATCCACCCAAGAAAGATGGTGAGCAAGATACTGCTTACCTAATGGCTCTTGATGAATGGAATCAGTCGGACTATCTTTGCCGTCACTATGTCATGAATGGCTTAAGTGATTAGTTATACGATGTGTATACGGATAAAAAGACTGCAAAGGAATTGTGGGAAGCATTGGACCGGAAATACAGAACTGAAGATACCGGTACCAAGAAATTTGTTGTGGGTCACTTTTTGGACTACAAGAAAGTTGACTCCAAACCACTTATGGCCCAAGTGCAAGAATTTCAGCTGATTCTTCATGAAATTCAGGCTGAAAAGATGGAGCTCGGTGAAACCTTCCAGGTGGCTTGTGTCATTGAAAAGTTACCCCCTGCATGGAAGGATTTCAAAAATTACTTGAAGCACAAGCGAAAGGAGATGAGCATGGATAATCTCGTTGTGAGGCTCCAAATTGAAGAAGACAACAGGAAATCTGAGAAAAGAGGGCTCACTTCTACTGAACCTAAGGCTAATGTCGTGGAACATGGTCAAAGTTCAAAGTTTAAGAAAAATAACAAAGGGTCCAAGATGGGGCCAAAGGGCGGTATTTCCAAGAAAACTGTTTCAAGGGAAATGCTTCAATTGTAACAAAATGGGTCACAAATCGGCAGATTGCAGGCTACCGAAAAAGAAGAAACCTAATGAAACCAATGTTATTGAAGATAGTGGTGATGTGGACCTCTGTGCAGTTGTTTCTGAGGTGAACTTGGTTGACTCTAATCCGAAAGAGTGGTGGATAGATACAGGGGCTACAAAGCATGTGTGCTCTGACAGGGAAGTGTTTACCACTTTTGAGCCGATCCAGAATGGAGAAAAACTGTT
Organism: Penstemon davidsonii; assembly: GCA_034814905.1. Classification (NCBI taxonomy): domain Eukaryota; kingdom Viridiplantae; phylum Streptophyta; class Magnoliopsida; order Lamiales; family Plantaginaceae; genus Penstemon; species Penstemon davidsonii. Next base: position 10,799,044 of record JAYDYQ010001086.1, on the reverse strand, counting down.
CATGGGAAACTCGGCTACGTCAGCTATAGAAGGCAAAGGGAATGTAATTCTCAAAATGACCTCTGGGAAAGAGCTGACCTTGAAGGATGTCCTCTATGTGCCAGATATCCGCAAGAATCTGGTTTCTGGGATGCTGCTGAACAAGCATGGTTTTCGCCTTGTTTTTTAATCTGACAAATTTATTTTGACTAAGAGTGGTATGTTTGTTGGAAAGGGGTATGAATGTGGTGGAATGTTTAAGCTCGATGTAATGGCTATTAAGCCAAAGATTATTAATAAAATTAATAATGCTTCTGCTTACTTGCTTGAGTGTCCTAATTTATGGCATGGTAGACTAGGACATGTTAACTACGATTCCATGCGTAGATTAATTAATTTGAAACATACCCCTAAATTTCAAATTGATTAAAAGCACAAGTGTGAAACTTGTATTGAAGCTAAATTAACGAGATCGTCTTTTCAAAAGGTTGAAAGGAATACTAAACCACTCGACTTGATACATAGCGACATAAGTGATCTTAAATGTGTGCAATCAAGGGGTGGTTATAGTTATTTTATTACCTTCATTGATGATTGTACTGAATATTGCTATGTATATTTGTTAAAAGCAAAAAGTGAAGCAATAGATAAATTTATTCTATTCACAAAAGAAGTTGAGAACCAACTTGATAAAAAGATCAAAGTACTTCGAAGTGATAGAGGTGGTGAATATGTGTCACCATTTAGTGAATTATGTGCTGAACACGGAATCATACATGAGGTAACAGCACCTTATTCACCGCAATCAAACAGAATTGCAGAAAGGAAAAATCGAACATTGAAAGAAATGATGAATTCAATGTTGATAAGTTCTGGATTACCACAGAACATGTGGGGGGGAAGCTATCCTATCTAGTAATTATCTTTTAAATAAGATACCCCGAAAAAATCAGGAGAAAACTCCATATGAATTGTGGAAGGGTAGAACACCTTCCTACAAATACTTGCAAGTGTGGGGGTGTCTTGCCAAAGTGGTAGTACCTACATCGAAGGAAGAAAGGATAGGACCGAATACTGTTGATTGCATATTCATCGGATATGCTCAAAACAGTAATGCTTATCCGTTTCTTGTGCATGAGTCTAAAAATCCTGAGATTCACAAAAACACAATAATGGAATCCAGAAATGCATCTTTCTTTGAAGATGTATTTCCAGCGAAAATTAGAAAAGAAGTGAGATCATCGAAAAGAACTCATAGTCAAGACAATGAGTCTGAACAGGTAACTGAAGATGAGCCAACTGAGGTTGAGCTAAGAAGAAGTAAAAGAGCAAGAATAGAAAAATCTTTTGGCCCAGATTTTCTGACATATATGCTCGAAACTGAACCTCAAACCTTCAAAGAAGCTGTAACTTCTTCTGAAGGACCTTTGTGGAAAGAGGCAATCAATAGTGAAATTGATTCCATCTTACAAAACCATACCTGGGAGTTAGTTGATCTTCCTCCAGGATGTAAACCACTAGGATATAAGTGGATTTTCAAACGAAAAATGAAACCAGATGGAACAATTGATAAGTATAAGGCCAGACTAGTAATAAAAGGCTATCGGCAACGAGAAGGCCTTGATTACTTTGACACGTATTCTCCCGTGACGAGAATAACTTCCATTAGGATGATACTTGCTACCGCAGCATTGCGAAACTTAGAAGTACATCAAATGGATGTAAAAACAACTTCCTTGAATGGAGATTTAGAAGAAGAAATCTACATGGAACAACCTGAAGGTTTTTCTGCTCCAGGGCAAGAAAAGAAAGTCTGTAAATTGGTTAAGTCTTTGTATGGCTTAAAACAGGCACCAAAACAGTGGCATCAGAAATTTGATGATGTCATGCTGGAAAAAGGTTTTAAAACCAGTGAGTGTGACAAATGCATCTATGTGAAAGAAACAAAAGATGGCTATGTCATTCTATGTCTTTATGTTGATGACATGCTTATCGTTGGAAGTAATGATAAGATGATTAAATCCACTAAGGATATGTTTAATGCTAGATTTGAAATGAAAGATTTGGGTCTAGCAGATGTGATACTGGGAGTTAAAATCACGAGAAAATCAGATGGCATCATTTTGAGTCAATCCAGTTATATTGGAAAAATCCTTGAAAAATTCAATAAGGATGACTCTAATGAGGCTAGAACTCCTATAGATCCAAGTCAACCTTTATCAAAGAATAAAGGTGAGACTAGGGGTGGGCATTGGGTTCGGGTAACCCAAACCCGACCCGTCCCGTTTTTAAAATACCCGAATGGGACGAGTGTTTTTTGGGTTTGGGTACCCGAACTTGAATACCCGTATTTTATTACGGGAATACGGGACGGGTTTGGGATTGGTCTCTCCAACCCCGAATACCCGAACCCGCTTATATAATATTATTATTATATAATTATAACTGTACTTATATAATTAATAACTTAATTAACATTATCTAATAAAGAAACTTTTTAACTTTACCCTAATATTCCTTTTAAATCTTACATTAGTTATTAGTAATGTATATTAAGTCAGTCCTAAAAAGTTAACAACTCTCAATCTCTCATAGTCTCTACTCTCTCTAGTCTCTAGTACGGCTCTGCGTCTACCTCTTCTTCTTCTACGGCCACGGAATACGGTAATTATTTTTGGTTTTTGCTCTAAAAATTAAATCACAGTCTACTACATATCAAATTAATTTTATGCTCTACAAAGTACTTCTACGTATGAAATTTGGGGCTGTGGGGGTAACTTTTATGCATGGATTGGAGAATTTTTTAGATTAGTCCATTGAATTTTGTTAGGTGGATGAAAAATTGATAATTTAAAAATAATATGGGACCCGTAATCCCGTCCCGTCTAGCCCCGCAATAATTCGGGTACCCGAATTATTATGGGGCGGGTTTGGGATGAAAATTGTCAATCCCGGAATTTATTATACCCATTTCTATAGCCCCGAACCCGTCCCAAACCCGCCCCGTGCCCACCCCCAGGTGAGAGCATCTCTCAAGTGGAGTACTCAAGGATTATTGGAAGTCTAATGTACCTGATGAGTTGTACAAGACCAGATATAGCATACGCAGTCGGTAAGCTAAGCAGATACACTAGTAATCCTGGTACTGACCACTGGAAAGCCATACTGAGGTTACTGAGATACTTAAGGTATAATCGTAACTACGGGCTATACTATACGAGATATCCAGCTGTTGTAGAAGGATACAGTGATGCAAATTGGATATCTGATATAAAAGATTCAAAATCCACCAGTGGATATGTATTCACCTTAGGTGGTGCAGCTGTATCTTGGAAATCCTCTAAACAAACTGTGATAGTCAGATCCAGAATGGAGTCTGAGTTTATAGCTTTAGACAAATGTGGTGAAGAGGCTGAGTGGCTACGCCAATTCTTAGAGGGTATCCCACAATGGTCTAAACCTGTGCCAACAGTATGCATTCATTGTGATAGCCAATCAGCGATTGGAAGAGCACAGAGTAAAATGTACAATGGTAAGTCTAGGCATATACGCCGAAGACATAATACCATTAGACAACTACTCTCAACTGGAGTGATTACTATTGACTATGTAAAGTCAAAGGATAATCTAGCAGATCTGCTAACCAAAGGGTTAACAAGAGAGATAGTTGCTAAGTCATCAAGAGGAATGGGACTAAAGCCCATGGAATAAAAATTTAGCGAAGGAAAACCAAACCTAGTTGACTGGAGATCCCAAGATCTAGGTTCAAAGGGACAACCTAACCGCAAAGGTTTAGTTAAGTCACTGTGGGGGTTTTTACCCTCAAGTCCATTCCTATGATGAAAACAGTGATAACGGTTGAATAAGGTTAAGCCAAGCTTTTAATGATTCTTGTAAAGAGAGTAACTCGGGATACTCTAAGAAAATGAATCACCTATGTGAGAGAGAAGAAGGGCCGCTTCAAAGGGAATTGTATAGGGCACAATTCTTAGAAACTCTTGCTGAACCAGGTAGATGTCCATGGCCAAAACGGACATAACCGTAAGAACTGAAACGTTATGAGGTAAGGTGCTTGTGAGAAGTGTGTCATCATTTACACAAACAGCAGAACAGTTCAAGGACAACGTGTCTACTGATCAGCTAGTAAAGTAAACATACTTTCTCAAGGGAAAGTTCAAAGGGTTACTCCTACCTATCCTATGCAAGTGTCTACCGCTGAACTCTATCCTCTTAGAACATCCTGTTAGGAATTTGTTCAATTCTCATTCATGTGGGGGATTGTTGGAAAAAATTAAGTTAATGGACTATTTTTTACCACATTTTAAGTGGGACCCACTTTGAGAAAAGTGTCGGGTCTTTGCCGATTTATAATCTACTACTTGAGTAGATTAAAACGGTATAAAGTATGTCAAATTCGGAGTTCGGGTGAATGAGAAATTGACACTCAAAGTACACTCATGAAATGGGAGAAAATAAATGCAAGTGGCTTTTATCCCACATTGGAAGTGAGATGGAAAAACTTGAGGTTTCTATATGATTTTGCAATGTAGTGGTGTAACTACTTAGCTACAAAAAGTCTCTTCCCTTGCGCGCAGGGGGGGCTGCAAATCATGGATCGAAATTTGCTTCGGACCTTCAAGACTCGTGCGAGCCCGCGACCTGCGGACACGAATGCAGCCCAATTTGAAGGCTATCGGGCGGGCTCATTTTTGCATATATTTTCGGCCCATCAAGAATAAAGTTTTTAAAAATCTGAAAATAAATCCGAAATGTAACAGCCAATTGAAGGCTTTGAATTTAAATTGTGTAACAGCCAATTTAAATTATGTAACAGCCGAAACTGAAATGGCCTTTAATATTTTTTTTCTGATTTTGACCTCCTCCGTTCCTATAAATAGTGGCTCTCTTCATTCTATTTTCACACCAAAAACAATCATCCTCTCCTTCCTTTTCCGAGTTCTAACAAGTTTCAGTTCGTTGAGCAAAAGCTTGGTCATTGCTACTACCGTTGTATCCTAGGAGACAGACGTTCAAGTAACCTCGAGCACAAACCGGAAGGGTGAGGGAGCGAATTTGTCTTAAGGACACTGTGTTTTCACACAGGCCTCGGTTTGGATAATTTTCGATAATTGTTTTACTTTCTGTCCAGATATCGTTTCTTGTATTTAAGTTTCAATTTTCCTTTTACGTATACATATTTTCGTACACAAATTAACCAAATATATTAAAAATATGTTAATTATTAAATTTAAAGTACTATTTTTAGTACTTTTTACCCCTTAATATTTAAATATTACAAAATAGAACCTCCATCGTGCTCGAAATGTGTTGGACACTTCTTCAATCATGTCCGAGATGTGTCCCCAATAGTGTTTAACATTTTAAATTTATATTAATTTTCAGACACGCCACATGGTATGCGGAAGCGTGTCGGGGTTGTGTCCGTGTCTCATAAATGTCCAACACTATTGGATAATTTTTTCATAATGTCCGACAACATAGTTTTTAGTAGAATTTTGATCCGAATTAAATTTAATCCAAATCATATTTGCTGATTTTATGGGGCAGCTTGTCTTCTTTTTTTTTTTTTTTTCTTTTTGTCATTATGTGATTGAGTGAAATGCAAATACATCCCTTGTGTTTTATCTAACTAACAAAAAACTCCTAATATTATTTTAATTAAAAAAATACTTCATGTATTATTTTTTTATTGGTAAAAAAATCCTCCCAAGCCGACGACAATTATAACCTCATCAAAGGATACACAAACACTCATCTTAGCCTAAAAAAATATCAATAATTCTCCTATTAACTTTAAAAACTGAGAATAACCTCATGTTCACTTAAACAAGTAACAAAAATCTCCCTATAATTTATAAAAAAAAATTTAAATAAATTTTTTGTTAATAAAAAATAACACGAGAGTTTTTTTAGTTAATCAAAGCACAAGAGGTGTTTTAGCATTTAGCTCTTTTGTGATTTGTCCGCAATATAGTTCACAGGAATGAATAGCATTGACTTTAGGGAAAATAGAAGATATTCACGCGGTTCAATGCCATAATGGTCCATGTCCAATCTGATGAGCATGAAAAATCACAATAAAATATCAATTTGATTTTAATAAAAATTAATACGTAGTAATTTTATTTCATTCTTTGTGCGCGGGGGTTTGGTTGTTGCATTGCCATTTGGAGATGGAGACACTGCTCAAACCAAAATACTTCCCCCACCTCATGATGTACCCACATGTTGGACATATTCTTTTTTTTTGTCAAGTTTAAATGGAGAATTGGCGAATAAATTCTTGGTTTGGTTGGATCACATCAATATTGTATAATTATTGTAGTTTAATCATATTTTTCTATTTGAAAGGTTTTTGCTGGAGGGACATGTCTGTTCGGATTAAACCAGTAGCACTGGTCCGGTCCGAACAGGTGCAACCGGTTTGATTTAAATCGAACCGGCAAACCAATTCAAAAAGTGGCGCGCGGATTTTAAGAAACGGGTCAGCTACATGGATCTTGTTTGGGTCAATCGGATCTAATTTAATTTTTTTTTGGGCCTTTAAGTATTGGGCCAAAAATTAATTAAACCTTTAAGTATTGGGCCAAAAAATTAATTAAACTTTATCCAAAAAGATAATATTTTGTTCAAGTCCAATCCCAATCCCAAACCCGAGCCCGAACCGTACCGAGCCAGCCGATCGGCGGTGGAGATGCACGTGTGGTGAAACCATGGTCATGCACGTCTTCTCCCCTCACAAAACTTGGTACCCACAAGGGGCCCAACCCTTATCCAAATTTTTGCATTGTAAATGGCAAATTTTTTTCCAATTTTCTCCATGTGGGATGAAGGCATTTTCTCTCTAACTTTCATTCATTTCTATTTCATGGGCTTAACTCCTATTGGGTTAATACCCATAAAATACAACACACGATACTTACACAAATTTTATATTATAATGATGATGATAATCAATTAATATCATTACCAAGTTTAAAATCTAGTAACATTTAAACATGTTTAAATTATAAATTCTTTTGCACTACATTTTAAAATAATTTTGACATGTCAAATGTAATATTGTATAATAATTACAAAAATAATGCAACAAAATGAACCATTGTACACTCAAATTAACCAAATATATTAAAAATATTTTAATTATTAGATTTAAAGTACTATTTTTAATACTTTTTACCCCTAAATATTGAAATATTACAAAATAGAACCTTCACCGTGCTCGAAATGTATTAGACACTTCTTCAGCCGTGTCCGAAATGTGTTTACAACCGTGTCTAACATTTTAAATTTATGGTAATTTTCAGACATGCCACATGACGTGCGAAAACGTGTCGGGGTCATGTCCATGTCTCATAAATGTCCAACTCTACTGGCTCATTTTTTCATAATGTCCATCAACATAGTTTTTAGTAGAATTTTGATCCGAATTAAATTTAATCCAAATCATATTTGCTGTTTTTATGGGGCAGCTTGTCTCTTTTTTTTTTAGTTATGTGATTAAGTGAAATCCAAAACATCCCTTGTATTTTTTCTAATTAACAGAAAACTCCTAATATTATTTTAATTAACAAAATACTCTCTGTATTTTTTTTTTTTGGTAAAAAAATCCTCCCAAGCCGACGACAATTATAATCTCATCAAAGGATAAACAAACCCCATCTTAATCTAAAAAAATATCAATAACCGCTCTATTAACTTTAAAAACTGAGAATAATCTCCATGTTCACTTAAACAAGTAATAAAAATCTCCCTATAATTTATAAAAGAATTTCAAATGAGTTTTTTGTTAATAAAAAAAACATCAAAGCACAAGAGGTGTTTTAGCATTTAGGGTCTATTTAGATGGGTTTTGGGTCAGTTTCATCTCGATTTAAAAAAATGGTTTGGGTGGTTTCGATGAAACCTTTGGGACCGCATTTGGATGAGTTTTGGCTGTTGCGTTTTGTGGTTTGAACAAGTTGAAACCTCACTTGGATTGAGTTTTAGATGTTGGGGTTTAGGAGGAAAAGTAGATGGTAGATGTCAAATCAATATCTTTTTTAGTGAGATTTGGGGGAAAAAGTATGTGGTAGATGTCAAATTAATGTTTTATAGGTTTGAAGATTTTGAGTATGAGTTTTTGAATATGTTTTTGATGATTTTTTGGATTTGGCAAAAATTTGCTTGAAAGGGTTTTGGCTCGATTTCGCGAAACCCGCAAGACCGGGCCAAAATCCATCCACATACACCCTTACCACTTTTGTGATTTGTCCGCAATATAGTTCACAGGAATGAATAGAAGAGGTTCAATGCCATAATGGTCCATGTCCAATCTTTGATTTGAATTTACATCCTCTTATTTGAATTTAATATTAATATATATTACATACTTTTCCTTTCAGCATCTAAATATCTAAAATAATTTAAAATTCCCCAGTTCCTCAACTGCATATCGTCTTAATTGATTTCGACAGTCAACCAAACCCTTTACTAATCCATTGTATCATACGACGTTTAATATCCAAAAAAACATGGCTAAACTCACATTTATTAAGGAACAATTGGTACAACAACAAAATTGAAAAATAAGACCCGAATATTTTATCACTAAATTATACTAAAACCACAAAACCTTATGACTATGTTCGATTATTGAATTTTAGTGAGTAAAACGTCAGGAAAAATGTTTTTATTGCATAAAAATGTTCTCTACTGACACGTTGGTAAATTATACTAATGTTTTATCTTCATAAATTATATAGAACTTCATTTATTATGAGCGTTAATTATACATGGAAGTATGCTTGTAAATGTTACTGCATTTTGTTAAGAGTTACAATGTATGCTTGTTAACATGCATGTTCAAAATAAAGTCTTATATAACGTCTCCAAACAAAAAAAAAAAGGAAAATTCTAGGGTGCCGCTACGTTAGGTACCGCTAGTTATAACCAATAGGAATAAGACATGTCATTAATTAGTAACCTGTTAAACAAGTTGCCAACAGGTCATAATAATATTACCACAATAAGTGGTACTATACCACAACAAATGATACTATATTATATATTTAGTCACATCAAATAGTAAATTATTATGGAAATAAATAAATGAATATTACAATAATATTTTAAAATAAATAGTATGTAATATTTTTGTTGAATAATTAATATTAAGTTTTAAAAAATTGAATAATACCACATAATTTGGAATAAATACTATATGATGTGGAATCATAATAAACATATGGGGTTAATACTATGTAATGTGAGCTCGTATTGTCACATATGAGATATACCATAAAATGTGATACACATTGCGTGGTTATACCACCTAATGTGGAATAAATACGATATGATCGATATGGGGTTATACTAGATATATGGGGTTAATATTATGTAATGTGACTTATACCATAGAATGTGATACACATTACGTGGTAATACCACCTAATGTAGAATAAATACTACATGATGTGGGGTCATACTAGATATATGGGGTTAATACTGTGTAATGTGAGCCCGTACTGTCACATGTGAGTCATAGAATGTGATACAAATTGCGTGGTAATACCACCTAATGTGGAATAAATACTGCATTATGTGGGGTCATACTAGATATATGGGGTTAATACTGTGTAATGTGAGTCCGTACTGTCACATGTGAGTTATACCAAAGAATGTGATACACATTGCGTGGTAATACCACCTAATGTGGAATAAATACTACATGATGTGGGGTCATACTAAATATATGGGGTTAATACTATGTAATGTGAGCCTGTACTGTCACATGTGAGTTATACCATAGAATGTGATACACATTGCGTGGTAATACCACCTAATGTGGAATAAATACTGCATTATGTTGGGTCATACTAGATATATGGTGTTAATACTGTGTAATGTGAGTCTGTACTGTCACATGTGAGTTATACCATAGAATGTGATACATGTTGTGTGGTAATACCACCTAATGTGGAATAAATATTACATGATGTGGGGTCATACTAAATATAATATGGGGTTAATACTATGTAATGTGAGTCTGTACTGTCACATGTGAGTTATACCATAGAATGTGATACATATTGTGTGGTAATACCACCTAATGTGGAATAAATATTACATGATGTGGGGGTCATACTAAATATATGGGGTTAATACTATGTAATGTGAGCCTGTACTGTCACATGTGAGTTATACCATAGAATGTGATACACATTGTGTAGTAATACCACCTAATGTGGAATAAACACTGCATTATGTGGGGTCATACTAGATATATGGGGTTAATACTGTGTAATGTGAGTCCGTACTGTCACATGTGAGTTATACTATAGAATGTGATACACATTGTGTGGTAATATCACCTAATGTGAAATAAATATTACATGATGTGGGGTCATACTAAATATAATATGGGGTTAATACTATGTAATGTGAGCATGTACTGTCACATGTGAGTTATACCATAGAATGTGATACACATTACGTGGTAATACCACCTAATGTGGAATAAATAGTACATGATGTGGGGTCATACTATATATATGGGGTTAATACTGTGTAATGTGAGCCTGTACTGTCACATGTGAGTTATACCATAGAATGTGATACACATTGCGTGGTAATACCACCTAATGTGGAATAAATATTACATGATGTGGGGTCATACTAAACTAAATATAATATGGGGTTAATACTATGTAATGTGAGCCTGTACTGTCACATGTGAGTTATACCATAGAATGTGATACACATTGCGTGGTAATACCACCTAATGTGGAATAAATACTACATGATGTGGGGTAATACTAAATATATGGGGTTAATACTATGTAATGTGAGCTTGTACTGTCACATGTGAGTTATACCATAGAATGTGATATACATTGCGTGGTAATACCACCTAATGTGGAATAAATATTACATGATGTGGGGTCATACTAAATATATGGGGTTAATACTATGTAATGTGAGCATGTACTGTCACATGTGAGTTATACCATAGAATGTGATACACATTGCGTGGTAATACCACCTAATGTGGAATAAATACTACATGATGTGGGGTCATACTTAATATATGGGGTTAATACTATGTAATGTGAGCAATGTGATACATATTGCGTGGTAATATTACGTAATATGGAATAAATACTACATGGTGTGGGGTTAATACTACGTAATGTGAGCCCGTACTGTCACATGTGAGTTATACCATAGAATGTGATATACATTGCATGGTAATACCACCTAATGTGGAATAAATACTACATGATGTGGGATCATACTAAATAAATGGGGTTAATACTATGTAATGTGAGCCCGTACACATGTGAGTTATACCATAGAATGTGATACACATTCGTGGTATTAACGGTAATATCACCTAATGCGGAATAACCTCGACAATGTTGATTTTGGTTAATTAGTCGAGCATATTATCGATTTTGAAGTACGATTAACCTAATCATACATTACTTTAAGGTCAATAATGTTGACTTCGATCAATTAGTCGAGTCGATTTTTGATTTGAATTATGATTAACCTAATTATACATTACCTTAAAGTCAAATGTTGATTTCGATCAATTAGTCGAGTCGATTATCGATTTTGATTACGAATAACCTAATTATACATTATCCTAAGGTTAACAATTTTGACTTTGGTCAATTAGTCGAGCAAATTATTGATTTGAATAACGATTAACATAATCATACATTACTTTAAGGTTAATAATGTTGACTTTGGTCAATTAGTTGAACCAGTTATCGATTTGAATTACGATTAACTTAATTATACATTAACCTAAGGTCAATAATATTGATTTCAGTAAATTAGTCGAGCCAATTATCGATTTGAATTATGATTAATCTAAGTATACATTACCTTAAGCCAATTAACGATTTGATTACGATTAACTTAATTATACATTACTTTTATCAATTGCCTATATTAATATCACACCGATCCATTTGCAATTCTTCCAAGTTTATGAAATTTAATCAATAATCCCTTAACCTAATTTACCAAACAAGTATTATTAAATTTTGATTTTTGGAATTTTCCACCCCAAAATAGGCAAAACACTATCGTAAAGTTGTGCGTATCACAACAATTTTGTGATGTTTTCTATAATTTTGCCTACTTATTATTTTTTTCTTATCGAAAATGCAGTAGAGCGCAAACTATCAAATAAATTAAACCTTTACCGGATAGCATGCTAAAGTTTTTAAATCGAAATGAAATATCAAAAGTTTATATATCTAGGATATATAGTGTCAAAAGCTCGTAAATTTGTTATTCACAGATTATTGCATCTTGAGTTGGTTTCTTTTGATCAGCTTGTTCACCTCCGTGAGACAAAGTTCAAGAAAAGGATAAATATCTATTAAAAGAGAGTAAAATGCAAAAATACCCCCTATTCTTATCCAATTAACAAAAATCTCCTTGTTTTAATTTTCATTAGCAAATCCGAGCATTTCTGGTCATAGAATTAATGTCGCAGTTCTATATTTTTGGTGCCACAAGGAACCAAAAGTGCAAAACTTTTTGCAAACAAAAGGGTAACTTAAAAATTTCGGGACTGAAAATGCAATTTTCCATTTCATCATGTACTTCTTTCCGGTAGAAACAAAACACTCATTTGCATTGTCACTTGACTTCACTAGAGCTGTTAAAAGTAACTTGTGAGATTTTAAGAGGTATGAGTAATTAATAAGGGCCAGCCAATACTGTCAAATTACATAATAAAATGACACAATTAAACGGAGGACCAAAATTGTAGCTAAATGGACAAAAGCAAGGAAATGAATATAAGGCAAGGCAGGCCAATATATTGTCTTTGGTGACTTTTAACTACTCACTCAATTCACCACTTTTACCCCCAATTTATGCACCTTAAATTGAATGACAATAAAAAAATTACACGTTTAAATCATAACTCAAAGAAATTGCTACATAAATCCACCCAAAAAAAGTGTTAATTACATTGTGCCTCCAAAACCAGAAATCAAAGCCATAACAATTGACAAGCTCCTTAAGCCTGGTTTATGAATTGCAAGAAACCAATGAACTCAATATGCAAGTCTGGTTTATCAAAGCACCTCCATCTTCTCCTTTCCTCCAATTTATGCTACACCTCATCAACTATATATAAAAATCTCGCATTTTAATCTACAAAAATACAAGAAATATATAAAATAGTATTTTATGCCAATATACCATATTCCATGATTGAGTCTTGGATTTTATTGCCACTATCCATAAATAGCTTTTCCATGATTGAGTCTCGAATTTTATTGCCATTATCCATAAAAAGCTCTATTGCTATCTTCTGACGTTCATCAATTGAATCAAACTACACCTGGAATCAAGTGAATCAACATCAATCAAGTAATAAATGAGTCCCAATTCAAGAAGCTTACAAGCTTACCTGCATTAAGAGAAACAAATGTGTTAAACTACATTGATAAGAGGGACTAATGTGATATACTATATAGATAAGAGGAACACATCTGCTACGAAAAATTTAAAAGAGACGAAAGTAATAAAGTCAAGTCATAAGAGAGAGACCAAAAGTACGATTCACTCTTTTTAAGATTTAGTACTCCATTCGGAAAACTCCTCATATATGAATCCCCAAAATGTCTCAAACTTATTGTCATAGCAGAAAGAAATTTTTAAAGTTTTTTTTCTTTTTTGGTATTGAAATCTTCTAAGCTTTAATATCACATTCAAAAAACTTCCCACAAAGGAATGAACTTTATTGTATTGCCTCGTGCAGTACCACATTGTGAAGTGACATAAACATGGAAAATAATTTTACTTTCCACTCTTCAAATGATAATCTCGTTTACTCTTTCAGTATTTCATTTTTATAAGTCTTCATTGAACATCTCGTTTAAAAAGTTAATGATTGTTCACAATAAATTAGTAATTAATCAGCAGCTAAATATAAAAGTATGTGTTTCAAGTTTCAGTCCAAAATTGAAGTCAAAACCAATTTCTTTTGTTTCAACTTATGAAATCTAAGGTTTTGTCAATGACCTGAGGTGGTTACTGTTGCAAAATGGATAATATTGTCTTTCCTAAATAACTAACTGCGTGTGGGTGAGACCCTTCATCAACAAAATCTTAAAACCTATCCACTTCTAGTATCAAAAGTATGTTAATTAAAGATAGTACTACAGCAACTATTACAAGGATATTTGTTATGGTTATGGGAATAAAGCTTAGTTCTGTTTTTGGATGTCAACATAACTTGTGTAAGTTGCCAGAAGTCCTCTTTGTTTGTTATATGATTGGGGCATTGGGTCACTTTGTTGCCAACTAAATGAGAATATGGTGGTCAACCAATCTTCCAGAAATATTGCTCAATCACATAGACAATATATTGTAAAGTAACTTAAATTTGGTCGAGTTGATTCTAAACTATAATTTTGGATTACCAACATCAAGAATATAATCCAATATTCAGAATTTGAAAATAAATGTAATCATTCTGACTTCAAAATCTCTATAAAAAGAACAATGGGGGCAAAACAATAGTGTGCAATAAAAAACAAACCATGAATACCTCAAACAAGTATTCATATCATCAATTTTTAGCATTCTCAATACTGCAATTTATGCTACTGATAATTTGCTCTCTTAATTCATTCTCTTTTGCACATAGAAACCCCTATTTTCAATGTTTATTAACCAGTGAAATCCAAAAGGACCAGTTAGTCAATATCACCTACACACCAAAGAGTGCAAACTACACACTCGTGTTAGATGCATACATACGAAACAGCCGATTCAACACTTCTAGAACTACAAAACCAACTATAATCCTAACAATTTTAAGAATGAAAAAGCAAACAACCCCAAACAATTTTCTTCAAGAACCCAACAACGGGGGTAAAATATAAATACTAGCAACACAAGCGGGTATGCTACGGATTTAGAATCAGAGGAGTGTGGCGACACTAATTTAGCGGATGGAGACGTGCTCTGATTTTTAGTAGAAAATAATCCCAATACCAAAAAGATTGGAGTTAGTAAAAGAGAAATAGAAGCAAGAAATACCTAAATTCAGCAAGAATAAAACTTTGTGGCGAGTGGGCGGAGTCGATTCAGTGTCACGATGGCAGCGGAGGACTTGAGCAAACCCAAATTTCTTCTGATGGGCGAACGCGAACAGGAGCTTTTCAGATGAAGGGTTACGGGATTTTTGGGGAGAATAGAAAGAAGGGGAAAAATTGTTTGGGAAGAAAAGGAAGAAGGGGAAAGAAATAATGGTAATTAAAAATTAGATTTACAGGATGAACAGGTTACCTTTTGCCATTTTATTTTTCATATTTTTAATATGTTGAATTTTGTGTGGTATTGATTACATAATTATAATCTAACGGTACAAATTAAATTAGCGGCACCTAACGCAACGGCACCCTAGAATCCCCCAAAAAAAAAAAAGTCTTGTGAAAATAATTTTTGGTCCCACTAAAATTGCTACCAAGTTATCATTCATTAATTGGGCAGCTTGGCATTTTCCATTTTGTGATTTCTCAGCCATATATATCTTTATTTTGACGGTCAATTAATGTTGCCTATGGTTGTTCTTCATGTCAACATCTCCTTTAGTATCTTAAAATATGGGAGATTTGTTTTTTGTTATCAGATAGGTTATCTTGCAACTTTGAAATCATTGGACACAAAAATACAAATTTAATATTATAAAATAGATTTTCATTGCAACTTTCATATTGAGCCCAATTTTTCTCCAGAGTTAATGACAATTTACCCCTTATGAAATGCTTAATGTTCAATTTATCATCCCGTGATTTGAAAAAGATCAATTTACCCTTCTGTGAAAATTTTAAAGAAGCAATTTATCCATTTCAGCCAGAGAGTGTAACTCACTTGCCGAAATTGAGAATGGGCATGAAAAGTATTTTGTAACATAGGGGGCTGAATTGTCACATCTATCATAACACGTGGAGGTAAAATGCCACATTATCATAACAAATGGGGTAAAGTGCCACATATAAAAATATCAGGGAGGCGGTGTGAAACTTACAGGGCTAAATAGCTCGTTTTCAAATAACAGGGAGGTAAATTAGACATTATGCATTTCATAAGACGGTAATTGTCATTAACTCCAGAGAAAAATTGGACTTGGTATGAAAATTGAAATAAAAACCTATTATGTGGTATAAATTTGTATTTTCATGTCCAATAAAACCAAAGTTGAAAGGTGACATACTCTAAGGTACCAAAAAAAATAATTTTCCCTTAAAATATATACCAATAACATAAAATTAGAACCAGACTTTTTCTAATAGTATATAATTTCCGAGAGGCATAAAATATAGCATGCATGACACAAATTAATATCTCATATGACCTATTAGTTTGATTACCATCGACATGTCCAACTGCGTACCATTCTTATCATAAACAATAATAATTGTATGCTTAATTTTCTTTTTTATAACCCGTGTAGGTTTAAATCATGTATAATATTCTTGGAAACCAAAAAACAAAATGACGTGTGAGAAAATATTTTACTTGGGTTAAAAAATCTATGAGCTAATGCCAAATTACCCCCTACGAAATATATAATATTCAATTTACCCCCATTATTTTTTAAAAAGAGCACTTTACCCACTTGTAATTTTTTTAAAGATTACCTCATTCAGTCGGAGAGTGTTATTCATTTGCCGAAATTGAGAGTGGACATGAAAAGTATTTTTGTAACATAGGGGGTAAATTGCCACATTTATAATAATATATGGGGTAAATGATGATCATATTTATCATAACACAGAGGGTAAACTGTCATATTATCATAATATAGGGGGGTAAATTGATAAAAATTCAAATAGACAGTGTGATACTTTTATAAGATTACAAGGGGGTAAAATGCTATTTTTTAAATTACAGAAAAAAATTAAATATTATGAATATTTGTGAGAATACATTGTACGTCATTATAAAAAAAAGTGATTCTTGGCTTTTGGGATTAAAAAAGCAGTTTAAATGTGTTTGCAAAACAATCTTATGATTCTGCTTCTCTAAAAATAAGCTGAAAGTACAAAAAAGCAGAAGTAGCTTGTGACCTGCTTCTGGCTTGTGATACCATTTTGGTAATTATATAAAAGCTGATTATGACCTTTTTACCCATAATTATTATGGTCGGATACATTTCAGCAACATGAAATAAAAAAGAAATAAAGAAAGGGGCAATATGGACATTAGATGTACAAAAGACGGAAAAAGCCCATTTGGCAGCTTATTTAGCAAACCCTATTTTTTTTGTGCTTTTACTCACTTTTTCTCTTGTTATGCAAACACTACTAACTTTTTATTCTATACTACTTCTAACTTTTTCGATGCAAACACTTAACTCCAAAATCTAATAATAACTCATCCTAAATAATTTGGGGTTCGGAACATGCAACATGCAATATAGTTCACATGAACGAATTTTGATGCATCTTATATATTTTTGGGTAAATTACGAATGCCCATAAGGTAATACTTCATTACGAAAATCCCCCCTTACGTATTATGAAAATTTCCCTAAGATTTGTCATCATCATCTTACAATTAACCTCTTATCGCTGAAAAGTTTCAACTTTTCTTTTAGAGGTTATTTGTAATGTTTGCAATATCTTAAAAAAATTAAAGCTTGAGTATTAAATGTAATATCTCATAAATTATAAAATAGATAATTATATATGTACCAACAAAAATTGAATATATTGTATAATTGCACATAAGTTTCTCAAATTACTAAATAAACCTTATACTTACATAATTAATAACAATTTAATTCTTAAAATAATAAATTAAACAAAATTTCATTTATAATATTTTATAAATATAAGAATTCATTTACACTTTTAATTTAATAAATTAATTTTTATGTATATAATAATAATTTAATATTTTTCTTATTTTCAGCATCTAATTAGCGCGATTTTAAAAAATTCTTCAATATTTAAGGAAGGGTCGAAGCAAAATCTCTTTACACGGATGTATTTGTCTGAAATAACTTGACCAAACTCACACAATCACCCTTGATAAAGAATAAATTTCGGTAGAGTAAAGGTACAAAAGTGCTTGTTTGCTTAGGTCAAAACTATACCTCTTTAAATGTGACTCTATCATCTTATCATTAAACATAAGTTACATAATTGAAGCTACAAACCTCGTAAAATCCAGGGCCTTCGTATTTTTATTTTATTTTTCTTCGTAGCAATATTTTTTACTCCATTAGTTACAATACCCGTTAAATTTTTCAATCTTTTAAGTGATTTATCATGTTAAATTATTTATATTTGTGGTGTGTTAAACCTATTAAATATTAATATATATTGTGTCATATGATATTATCAACTTATTAGTGAAATATTAATTAAATAATTTATTATAATTTTTATAAATTTAATCAAGTTGATTGGTCAACTATATCAAGAAATAAAAAAAAAATGTGACGGATGAAGTATTTATTATTTAATATGAGAAAATCATAGACTTAAGTAGACCATTCATTTAATATCTTCTCAATCCATGTAAATATATACTCCATCTGTTCAACTTGATCTTCTCATCATTTTATTGACTGAGTTTTATCTCTTGTCCTTTGTGGCCCATTATATAGTGGCCCTTCTTTAGGCCGGTCTCGTGGCAATAAAATGGCCCTCGTCACTTAATTCTCCTAAGTTATACGGTGTGTATTTTCTCAACATATATGGTAGTACACGAACCTTTCTTAATCATTTCCACACTTCATTTTCAAATAGAATTTCCAATAATAACTAGAAACTAATAAAATCTTCATGTACGTACAACAAGGGGAAAGGCGAAATTGGACGTCATATAACTTATGATTGCTGGCAAGTTTGCCTCATTAGTATTTGAGCTGACAATTTTATTCAATAAATGAATAAATTGAAGCAAATTTGAGATTTTTTCGACTCAATTGAGAGAGTAAGTCACGCATGTGGGCTGAAGATCAACCAGACACAAATTCAAGATCAAATAGTCAAGAATGTCAAATTGTATAAGTGATTTTTCTTCCAATAATAATTATGTTATTATATTAGCATATGTCCATATATATATATATATATATATATATATAAATACAATAAACAGATTGTTAATAAAAATTTATGGCATTGGCCGCCTATATATTTGTATGTAAATCACATGTAAAACCTTTCGTTTTTAGTTTTAACTAAAGTTTTCATGATAACAAATAGCTTGCTAATCATATGTCAATTGTCATTAGACATGATTTCTCAGTAACTTGTGGTCATGGATGGTTTTAGGATCAAGGGGGTCGAACTTTATTATCAATTTTTTTTTATAATAAAACTTATTCTATTTTATTAAGAACACGAAAATAAAATTCTATAGAATTGCTCAAGAATCTACTAGTTCTTTGAAGAATTAAACTTTAGAACAATAAACCGTAATAAAATACATCTAATAACCTAAAAAATATTTAGTATAAAAGTATTTAACTAAAGCAATAGTCAATAAAATAAAGTATGTTAATTGATATAATTACAATGCCTTATATAATTGAGAGATAGAAAGATGCATCTTATAGTAGACACAAATAATTGAAAGACAAATCAACATTTTTTGGAGAAGATATGAATGGTATGTTGAGGCTTTTTTATATATATATATGTATATGGAATTGTGTGAAGATTTTTAATTGAGCTTCATTGTAAGTTGCTCGCAAAAATAGTACTATTTTGTTTTTTAATGAATTACCACAACATTAAAAAAACAACAAGAAACAAATTACAAAAAATCTACAAGGGGTCCCCATGGTAAGAATAAAGAGAAAGAGACGGAGAGGCAGCATCCAAAAAACCAAAAGAGAATAATATTTAGATAGGTTATGAGCATTTAAATAAGACTCACAATTGATAAATATATTATTTGTATGATTTATAAGTTTTTAAGGAAATCAATACAAATAATAAACTATGTATATGTAGATTTTTTTTTTAAAAAGTTTGAAATTTCAGTCATCTCATTTATAATGAAAGACTCTAACCAAGTGAGTTAAAAAGTCTATTGTGTTAATGAACTCATAAAACTAATAATATTTAATATATAAATTTTCTTACGGGCCTTGCATATAAATATTTGAGGCCTCTCCATATCGGGGCTCCAAGACGTCGGCCCAAATTGCCTAACACTTTGGTCGACACTGTCTACTACCATAATTCAATTACCAAGAAAGCACAATATAAATATAAAAGAATTCAACACTCGTGCAACTTTTTGCATGATCCAATTTTTTTGGCAGCATATGTACTACTACGTAGCACTTTTGCATAATGAAACAAAATTCACATCGAAACAAATTTGTAAAAGTATTAAACAAAGTAAAAAAAAAATAAGCAAGTAGAAAAAAGAAAGTAAGATAAATATTCATAATTCATGTGAACATCAATCACTCTACAGCTTTCTCGTGAATGCACATAGACATATATTAATATAAAATAATTCAAATTTTGTCGCTGATGCATCTGTTCCCTTACCTTTCCCAAGTATTTTTGTCTATCAATTTAAAGACATCTTTAAACAACCACCCAGGCAGCATAATATCCTAGGGGCTGAAAATACAGAAGTGAATCACTTCTATATTAGGTAAAGATGATTACAATGTTACCAAATACACCATTTCCTTTCGCAGTAATACTGAAATTACTATATAAATATAGGTGAAATTGCATTTTTAGTCCAACAGGATTGAATGCTCAGTATCTTTTATCTTGCATGTTACAAAATTGCACTTCTGACTGTTCCAACATTTTAATATTTTGCATTTTAGTCTCAGTGACTTCTTTGCGATAAAAAAAAATGCAAAATTGATTATACGGGGGCAAAAGTGCTAACCAGGTATTATCACATTATTACAAAAGTGCAAAATTGATCATATGCGAAAAAACTGCTGACTTGAGATTATCATATGAGACCAAAAGTGCTAACTAGAAATTATCATATGAGACCAAAAGTGTAAAATTATAACAATCATATGTGAACAAAAGTGTTAACCAGAGATTATCATATGAGATTAAAAGTACAAAATTGAGACTGTCCTATGGGAACAAAAGTACTAAGGCCATCTCCAATGGTGCCGGAGGGGCTAGGGGGGGGGGGGGTGCTCAGTGCTCCGGGAAAAAACCATCTCCAATGGTTGGAGGCAGGGGGGGCTTGCCGGAGGGGGAGCCCGGGGCTCTGGGCAGGGCTTGCGGGAGCCCTGTCCAGAGCCCGGGGCGCGCGTTTGGAAAGCGCCCCAAATAGGGGCGCGTGTTCCAGACGCGCCCCAATGATTATTTTTTTCTTTAATTAATTTATAAGATTTTAATAAATTAAAACTAATTATTTTTAAGTAAAAATTTATGCATCTTCTTGTATTTCTCTTCATGTTTTATACTATAGAAGTACACCATAACACTTTCTTCAAATCAATGTGGGATAATTCCTTCTTTGTAGATTAAGTTATTATCCCACATTGGTTTGAAGATCATTTTTGAATGAGCTTCTAGTAGTATAAAGCATGAAGGAGAAACATTTTTTTTTAAGGAGAAACATTATGTTCATTCCAAAATGTAAAATTAAATTTTTTTAAGAACAAATGTAAGTTTTAATTAATAAAAATGTAAATTTAAATGAACTTAAACTTTGATTTTAGAAACTTATTATTGTGTGAAATTTATTAGTTTTAAAAAATTTAACTTTAATTTGTTTTAACTTAGAATATTATAATTTAAGAAACTTAACTTAACATTTTATTATAATTCATTTCTTGTTTCCTATGTTGTTTGTTGTATTTCTTTTCTTGTTTATTGTATTTCCTATTATGTATGAATTTTAATTTCATGATTATTTACTATCTTTAATTTTAATATTTTAAATATTATTATTAATTTAATTATATTAATAAAATTATTATTAGTATTATTAATATTAATATTAAAAAAAACTAGAATTATAGGTGAGAGTGGGCATTGTTTCAAATGGAATTAATTCCATTTTGAAGCCCTGCCATTGGGGACGACCAGACAGGGCTCAGAGGGGGGCTCGGGGGCTCCCCCTGCCGGAGCCCCGTGTAACCATTGGAGATGCCCTAACGAAGATTATCACATAAAAGTACAATTATTATATTATGTGTTGGGACCAACACTACATTTTTGTAACGTGCGAACCAAAAGTGCCAAACATGACACCAAAATTGCGATATCATAAAGTATGGGACTAAAAGTGCCGAGAGTCAAATCAGTGTAACATCATGACAGTCTTATGTGAACAAAAACGCTAACCATAGATTATCATATGAGATCAAAAGTACAAAACCGAGACTGTCCTATGGGAATAAAAGTGCTAAACAAAGATTATCACATGAGACCAAAAGTACAACTTTTATATTATGACGTTGGTACCAACACTACATTTCTGTAACATGCGAACCAAAAGTGCAAAACATGACCAAAACTACAATTTCATAAAATACGGGACTAAAAGTGACCAGAGTCAAATCAATGTAAAATTATGACAGACTTACGTGAACAAAAAGCGCTAACCAGAGATTATCATATGAAATCAAAAGTATAAAATTGAGACTGTCCTCTGAGAACAAAAGTGCTAAACAAAGATTATCACACGAGATCAAAAGTACAACTTTTATATAATGACGTTGGGACCAACACTACATTTCTGTAACGTGCGAACCAAAAGTGCAAAAACATGACACCAAAACTGCGATTTCATAAAGTACGGGACTAAATGTGCCGAGAGTCAAATTAGTGTAAAATTATGATAATCTTATGTGAACAAAAACGCTAACCATAGATTATCATATGAGATCAAAACTACAAAATTGAGACTGTCCTAAGGGAACAAAAGTGCTAAACAAAGATTATCACACGAGACCAAAAGTACAACTTTTATATTATGATGTTGGTACCAACACTACATTTCTGCAACATGCGAACCAAAAGTGCAAAACATGACCAAAACTGCGATTTCATAAAATACGGGACTAAAAGTGACCAAAGTCAAATCATTGTAAAATCATGACAGACTTATGTGAACAAAAGCGCTAACCAGAGATCATCATATGAAATCAAAAGTATAAAATTGAGACTGTCCTATGGGAACAAAAGTGCTAAACAAAGATTATCACATGAGACCAAAAGTACAACTTTTATATAATGACGTTGGGACTAACACTACATTTCTGTAATTTGCGAACCAAAAGTGCAAGAACATGACACCAAAACTGCGATTTCGTAAAGTACGGGACTAAAGGTGCTGAGAGTCAAATTAGTGTAAAATTATGATAGCCTTATTTGAACAAACTTGCTAACAAGAGATTATCATATGAGATCAAAGGTACAAACTTGAGACTAGATGGGAACAAAAGTGCTAAACAAAGATTATCACACGAGACCAAAAGTGCAACTTTTATATTATGACGTTGGGACTAACACTACAGTTATGTAACGTGCAAACCAAAAATGCAAAACATGTCCAAAACTGCGATTTCATAAAATACAGGACTAAAAGTGCCAAGAGTTCAATCCCACTTGAACAATTTCCCATAAATATGACTTAGATTAAACCTCATTCTTGAATTCCTCTGTTTCTTCTCCTTTCATGGCTTCCCCTGTTTTGAAATCTCTCCTCCTCTGTTTTCTTTTCTTCTCAACAACATATGCTTCTTCAAATTCAACAAATTCTTTAGAATCCCATCTTTCTTCAATAAAATCACTTTGCAAATCAGCACCATACCCCGAACCATGTTTCAATTCCCTAAAGCTCTCCATCTCCATAAACATCTCCCCAAACATTCTAACATTCATCCTCCAATCCTTAAAAACCGCTTTATCCGAAGGCCTTAAGCTCTCCAATCTCCTCTCCGATGTGGGACAAACAAATCTCGTCGAGAAACAAAGAGGAACCATCCAAGATTGCCAAGAATTACACCAAATCACACTATCCTCCCTAGAAAAATCCATGTCCAAAATAAGTTCATCCGATTCAAGAAAATTATCCGACGCCAGAGCTTTCTTAAGCGCCGCTTTAACAAACAAAATCACATGTTTAGAGGGCCTAAGTTCATCTTCTGGACCTATAAAACAATCCCTTTTGAATTCTTTAACTAGTACGTATATACATGTGAGCAATTCTTTATCCATTATACCAAAACCGGTTTCGAAAAGAGGAGGGAATAAGCGGCGGCTTTTGGGTTTTCCGCGGTGGTTGTCGGGGAAGTCACGGCGGATTTTGCAGAGCTCCGGTGATGAATATGATCCGGGTCAGGTGTTAACGGTGGCGGCGGATGGGAGTGGGAATTTTACTACTGTTTCTGATGCGATTAATTTTGCTCCGAATAATAGTGTTGATAGAGTTTTTATTAATGTCAAAGAAGGATTTTATCTAGAAAATGTGGAGATTCCGAGCTGGAAAATCAACATTGTTTTGCTCGGTGATGGAAGTGATGGAACTGTGATTTCAGGGAAAAGAAGTGTAATTGATGGGTGGACTACTTTCAGATCTGCTACCGTTGGTAATTAAATTTATTATTTTTTCAAAAATATTTCTTCACTTTCTTGAATATAAATTAAAGTAGTGAAATGCAGAAATATTCCCTATATATTGTTAAATTAGCAAAAAAACAAATGTGTTTATAAGATCTTAGATGCTGCCACTTGCCCCAAAACTAATTAATTGGTGTTAGGAAATACGCATACCCTTTCTTTATAGTGCATTCACATAAGCACTCATGGTATTCGATTGTGACTCCACCCGCACACTTAGTTTCGGTGCCACGACGGTCACCCTCACACTCAGTTAGGGTGCCCAATAATATTATTTTTAATAGCAAACCCCCCCTCCCCCTCCCCTTTATTCTATTTTTATTAGCGAAAAATCTCATTTGAAATTCAAATTCCTTTGTAAGTCAACAAGGATGTTATTGTCAATTGTTGAAGTAAACAAGAGGACTATTAACAATGTTAAAAGTTATCAAAGGGATCATTGATAATTCTTTAGGTTATTGGAGTTTTTTTCGCATTTCTTGGCGGGGTTATTAGGGTAAATTTTCCTACAAATATGTACTGCATGGGAGGGGGTTTTTCGCTAATAGAAAAATAGCATAAGGGTTTTTTTCTTATAAAAATTAGACAGATTTTTTTTGTTAGTTAGGCAAATCAGAGGGGGTATTTTTGCATTTCACTCTACTTTAAACCCTATGCATTTTTTTTACTGAATTCTTGATATTGAAATCAATTACAGCTGTTTCGGGTGAGGGGTTCTTGGCACGGGACATAACTTTTGAGAACACGGCAGGGCCAGAAAAGGACCAAGCAGTTGCGTTACGGATCAATGCAGACCTATCTGCGGTATACCGATGCACGATAAATGGCTACCAAGACACATTATATGTCCATTCCTTCAGACAATTCTACAGAGAATGTGACATTTACGGAACTACAGACTACATTTTCGGAAATGCGGCAGTTGTCTTTCAAGGATGCAACATAATTTCCAAAATGCCATTATTGGGCCATGGGACCGTGATCACGGCCCAATCTCGCAACAGTCCGGATGAGGACACCGGAATTTCTTTACAAAATTGTTCGATTTTGGCTACATATGACTTGTCTTCGAATTCTAGTAGCGTGGAGAGTTACTTGGGCAGGCCATGGATGAATTACTCAAGGACGGTTTATTTGGAATCATATATCGATGATTTTATTGAACCAGAGGGTTGGAGTAATTGGGTCGGGGATCAAGGATTGGACACGTTGTATTTTGGCGAGTATGAGAACTATGGTCCTGGTTCCGCGATTGATGGTCGCGTTTCTTGGTCGGGTTATCATGTGATGGAGTATGATGATGCAGCTAATTTTACGGTTTCAGAGTTTATAACTGGAGAGGAATGGCTTGAATCTACTTCGTTTCCTTATGATGACTGAGTTTGATTTAAATTCAATTGGATTTTGGTGTATGAATTCAAGCATGTGAAAAACTCTTGCTATTAAGTTTACATAGTTTTGTTAAACAAAAAATTCGGCTAAACAACTTTATAAACTAAATCAGATTTCCTTTACAATCATAATTCATACTGTTTTTCTATAATTTTATTTTTTACTATGTTCTATTCATGTATATGAACACTTAAGTAACATTGATTTGTTTATTCATTTATATTCATTTCAAATACTTAAAAAATATTCAAACTAAGTTACTGTACGGTTTTAAATTTCAAATTGAAATACAAATTTTATTTTATAATTAAGTTTCTACTCCACTACTTTGTTTTTATTAAAACTTTCTGAATATAGTAATATACATATACTATATTGGTTCGGTAAACTAGACTTAACTACAGTTATAGTTTATACTTAATTACTATTATAGTAATTATAAGAAATATAAATTAAGTATATTTCTATTACACAGATTGTTAAACGCTACCAACATTCTTAAGACAATATAATCTGTTTAATTCATCTGTGTACATGACAACAAACAATGTAGTGGTTGAAACACCAAAGGTTGCTGCTCCGCCGGCAGTACCACCATTTAAGTTCAAAGGAACTGCTTTTGCAACGTGGAAAGATAAGATACTTCTACATCACATCCTTGAGCATGGCTAGGTTTCTCACTGAGGAGGTACCTAAACCAAAGGAGGGAGCGACTCCATTGGAACTCGAGAAAATAGCCATTGTGATTAAAGCTTGGAATCACTCAGATTTTATGTGCTGAAATTACATTCTTAGTTTTTTGGATGAATCTTTGTACAAAATTTATAGTCCCTTAAAGACTAGTAAACTTTTGTGGGAAAGTTTAGCCAAAAAGTTTAAGACTGAAGATGCAGGCTACAGAAAATTTGTGGTGGATAAGTTTCCATTTTATCGAATGGTTGACAGTAAAACTGTGAATGAGAAAGTGGAAGAACTCTAGAGGATGATTCACGATATCTTGGCCGAAGGCAATGAACTTAGCGAGTCTTACTTGGTTGCTTGCATCATTGGCAAGCTTCCTCCTGGTTGGACGGGGTTCAAGCATCACTTGAGGCACAAGAAATCTGTTGCAAAGTGTGATTATGCTCTTTTTCGTTCGGATTAAATAAGAAAAGTCGAGCAAAACAATAAAAAAAGTCGAGTGTGTAAGTGATATGTATTATAAATCAGATCCAATTACAAGTTACAAAGTAGGTCTACTCGAGCATTACTAGATGCCGTACAACTAGCTAGATGAATACAAAGTAAAGCAAGCTAAAACCTATTCCGAGCTCTAAGTCCGAGCTGGGATGTATCTTGGGAATAGTGCCGTTGTTGATGTCATAAATGCGCCGCGTATATATAGGAACAGTGATGAGCTAGCTAGACCCTCCGCATGGGAAACTGTCTTGGCCAGCTGTCCAGGTCTCTGGGTCGGTCCCACAGTGATCCCGAGGAGAGAAGTAGATCGGAAAGTAAGGTCTCGAGCTATCAATCTGGTTTGATCGGAAACATCGTTCTGCAGGTCAAAGAATAGTCCTCCTGGTCGGGATTGAGGTCGATCTCGAGCAGAGATATTTCCTAAAATGGCGCATACGAAATATCCCTCATCAAAGTGGAATCTGCAAGATCTCACAGAATATCTTAAAATCGAAGAAAATAATCGGTATACTGACAAGGGCGGCAGTAACTATGTGGCTATGCCTCAGCCCGGAGGGGCTAAGGTTCATGTAGTAGAGGGCTCAAATAATAGCAAGAAGCGTAAGGCCAATACCTCCAATAAAGGACAAAAGGGTAACAAGAAGCGGAAGTTCAATGGAGCTTGCTTCACATGTGGAAACAATGGACACCTTGCGAAGGATTGTCGTAGTCGTGCTCAGCCGAAGGATGAAGCAAATGTTAGCATTAACCTAGCTCCATCTGACATCGATAACATGCACTTATTTGCAGTTGCTGAAGCATTCCTGACGAGTGAAATCAAAGGCTGGTGGGTGGATACTGGAGCTACCAGTCACATTTGCTATGACATAAACATGTTCACTTCATATAAGAAGTTTGATCCTGAAGAGAAGTTGTACATGGGAAATGATGTTCACTCTGTGGTAGAGGGACAAGGCAAAATGGTTCTCAAATTTACCTCAGGAACTAAGAAATATTTTAGATTAGCCTTTAAGCCAGATAAATTTGTGTTGACCAAAGGGGGTATGTATGTAGGCAAAGGATATCTGAGTGATGGCCTATTTAAGGCTAATGTAGCCATTATTGGCAAAAACGACAAGTTTATTAATAATAATAATTCTTCTGCTTACTTGCTTGAGTCCACTTTACTTTGGCATGATAGATTAGGTCACATTAATTTTGGAAAAATGAAAAAATTAGCAAACTTAGGATTAATTCCTAAATTTGATATTGATAAATCTTACAAGTGTGAAATTTGCATTGAAGCAAAGTTTGCGAAACAACCTTTCCCTTCAGTGGAAAGGAGCTCACAACCATTAGAGCTAATTCACACAGACTTGTGCAATCTCAAGTCAACTCCAACTCGAGGAGGGAAAAAGTACTTTATCACATTTATTGATGATTGTACACGTTATTGCTACGTTTACTTATTGAGTAAGAAAAAGGAAGCAATAAATGCTTTTGTAAGATACAAAGCTGAAGTGGAAAATCAGTTAAATAAGAAGATAAAAATTCTTAGATTTGATAGAGGTGGTGAATACGAATATCCCTTTGCACAGTTGTGTGCCGACTCAGGGATAATTCACCAAACAACGGCACCATACTCACCTCAATCAAATGGAGTAGCCGAAAGGAAAAACCGAACCTTAAGAGACATGATCAATGTAGTAATTTTGAATTCGGGTTTACCTAAGAACTTGTGGGGGGAAGCTCTATTTATGGTTAACCATATATTAAATAGAGTTCCGCATAAGAAAAATGATACCATTTTGTATGAGTTATGGAAAGGTAGACAACCAAGCTATAAATACCTCAAAGTGTGGGGGTGCTTGGCTGATAGGATAGTGCCCAGCAAGCCAATTCATTTTAGCTTGTATTAGGTCTATTCTGTTGGTCCCAAGTGGTCAGATGAGGTTTAGAGGGGGGGGTGAATAGACCTCTTTAAAAATTTGCCCTTTTTAAAAATCTCTAACTTTTCTGTCAGCAGACTAAGCTGATCAAGAATTGTAAGCAGACTAAGCTGATCTTGCACAAAGCTTTGAACAGCAGAGTTGACCACTCTTCTGATTTTACTTAGCTGATTTTATCAAAATCAGAGTTTCAAAATTAACTATCTTGCAGCGGATTTATCAAGTGTTTTTCACAAGTAGTTTACTTATCTTAGAAAAAGTTTTATCCCCAGTTTTAAACAAACTCCTTTTTAAAACTTTTCAAACAATTAACCTTAAAGTGTTTTGAATATGCTTCTTTGAAATATGCAGAAATTAATGCAAGTTAAAAACACGAAGGATTTTTATAGTGGTTATATGGATGTAAGTCCTTTAGTCCACTCTTCCAAGTCACTTAGATCTTGGGTTATACTAAATCACACAGATTACAGTATACACTTCTTACGCCAAACAACAAATGAAGTGGCCGTAAGTTCACAATAGGAAATCACAAAGAAATTCCTATTCTCAGAAGTGATATCGCTCACAAAGGTTGATATCTACTTCTCACAACACAATCCTAAACAAAATCACTCAGATTTTTAAGTATATTCTGGTTTCTCTCTTTTCTGCTTCGTCAACAGATGACTAGGCTGATGAGTGCTTTGTTCTTGAGTTTGAGACTTAGAAGAATTTTGCTTCAGATTTTTGCTCTCAATGCGTGTTGTCTCTGTGTTGTTCTTCTTCTTCAACTCACGAACAAGCTATTTATACTTGGAGATTTGAAAATCTGCCCGTTGAGAGATCGGCAGCTGTCAAATCCTCGAGTACTGGTCCTTTTTGCAGAAACGGCTGTTGCGACTGAACACTGTACACTCTGCTGTACTTTCTGTCGCTTCGCATTAAATGCGCATTAAATGCACCAAGCTGATACGAGGTTTCTCTTCAATCATTTGTCATAAATACCCTTCCTCTTCAGCATTTATTACACCAAGTGCATTTATTACCGTTGCAATAACTTCTGATCCACTTCCACTCTGCTGATCGAAGTCACTCGTCTGATGTATACTCGGCTGATCCCAAACTTGAACTAATCTGATTTGAGTCGGCTGATAGTCCACCAGTCTGATTACTTCTTCAGCAACAGATCAGTAGTCTTCTGGACCATATTTGACTAGTCTGATGAACTTCTTCCTTAGTCAAATATCTTCTAAGGTTTGTACTAAGCTTCCACTTAGCTGATGTCTTTGGAAATCATCAAAACCTCCCTTCACTTCAAAGTCTTCATCTTCATCCAACACTTTCCCCCTTTTTGATGATGACAAAACTCCAGCTAAGTACCTGTACCTAAACTAAAGTTGAGTCCTCAAAAATTTCTGAGATAGAAATGATATGTTGGAAGCTTGAACTTTTTATAGATTGATTTGAAAATTACAGTGCAAGTTACAAGAAAAAAAGATTGACTTAAGTGAAAAAAAAAAAAAAAAAAAAATTACAACTGAAGTAAGCTGTTACAAAAATTTAGCATATGGACTTAGTCTATTAACTAGTCTAGTCCTCAGCTTCTTCATCTTCTTCTTCTTCCTCCTCATCAACTTCTTCACTGCTCTCTTCATCTTCACCACTTGAGAAAACATCAGCAAGACCTTTTAATTTTTCTCTCCTTTCTTCAGCTTCAATTCTTTTTCTGATGTCTTCCATCCTCTTATACTTAACGTCTGGATTTAGCTGTTCTTCAGCAGAGTACTTAGAGGCAGCTAACTCCTTGTCAGTTTTAGCTACATCCTTGGGCTCTACTTTATCATCAGCTCCATCTTCAGCTTCCTCTTCAAGTACTTCATCTTCTTTTGGCTTTCCAGCAGCAGCCCGTTGGTCTCGTACTTGAATAGTTGCAGCAGTCTCAACAGCTAACTTAGCTGATTCCTCTTCCCCCTTTTTGTCAGCATCAGCAGGGTTGAGTTGATCAGGAGTTATGTTGACAGCAGCACAAAGCTTCTTGATGTTTGAATCCATGACTCTTTGCTCAGCACAGTGATGATTTAGAATAGTTTCCATGCGAAGTTGATTTGACTTTAATTCACCAGTTTGGTCATTCAAACAGTCAACATTCAACTGAAGTGTTGACAGTTCAGTGTGAGCTTTGTCGGTGACATTGGTAATCTCTTGCATTAAGGCAATTCTTTTCTCAGTTTCTGCTTCACCAACTTGTGTCATGACCTTAACAACTCTTGCAATGTCAGTTTCATTTCTTTGAAGAGCGGTGTGGAGGTGACCTACATCAGCCTTCACATCTTCAAGACTTCTGCTCATATTCAATATGCTCTTAGTTAACATCAAGGAGTTGTCTGGTGGCAGAGGAAAATCTTCAATGGCATCCTTGACCATTTTAGCAGTCTCTTCCTGCATTTGCTTAAGCATCAGCTGATTTCTTGTCTCCATCTCCTTCATAGAAGTCTCAATCAGCATCTGGATGGATTCCATCAGTGAGGAATGCAAATCAGCAGTAGGAGCAGAGTGTGATGATTCAGCAGGATCCTCTTCTTGTGGAAGTTCAGCAGGTTCTTCCTCCTGTTGAACAGTTGCTTCATGAAGAGCAGGACTTTCTTCAGCTTTCCACTCCAAAGCTAAAGGAACTAAGTCCTTGACCATTTTAGGCAGCTTCTTTGATGTATCCAAGTTTATTTCTTCAGCCTTCTGGTCCTTCTTTTGTTCTTCACTAGCTGGCTCATCAGCTATGTGAATGATCTCAGTACCATCAGTAGACACAATTGTGAACAAATCTTCTGATTGAAACAACTTCAACTAACTGTCATTGAAGATTTCATCTTTAAAACAAGGGTACCGCTAGTCTTACACGTTCCCCCTGAATTCAAGAATTCATCAGTCAACTAGTCTGTTGAGAGTCAGTCTTCTTGAAGTGTAACACTTGTTGATGTCAGATTAGTAAGCTGTTGAACCCAGTCTTCTGATAGGTTCCCCCTCAGCTTATGAATCCAATTTTAACAGGCCCAAATCCGCTCTTAGAGTGGAGAATCTTACTTCATTCAGTGGTTTGGTAAAAATGTCAGCAATCTGGTTGTCTGTATGAACATACTCAATAATAACATTTCCCTTTTCAACATGGTCTCTGATGAAGTGATGTTTGATCTCAATATGCTTAGTCCTGGAATGACTAGTAGTGTTCTGAGTAAGTGAAATTGCACTTGTATTATCACAGTAGATGGGGATTCCACTGATCTTCAGGTTATAATCTTCTAGTTGATGCTTCAACCAAAGTATTTGTGCACAACATGCTCCAGCAGCAATGTATTCAACTTCAGCAGTAGATATGGACACTGAAGTCTGTTTCTTACTCATCCATGAGATCAGACGACTGCCTAAAAATTGACAAGTACCTGTAGTACTCTTCCTATCAATTTTGCAGCCAGCAAGGTCAGAATCTGAATATCCAATAAGTTCGAATCCTGATTCCCTTGGGTACCACAATCCCAATTCTTGAGTGCCTTTGAGATACTTTAGTATTCTTTTAGCAGCTAAGAGATGAGATTCCTTAGGATCTGATTGAAATCTTGCACAGACCCCAACAGAATACATAATATCAGGTCTGCTAGCTGTTAAGTATAACAGTGACCCAATTATGCCTCTGTATTTGGTGATGTCAACTGATTTGCCACCTTCATCCTTGTCCAGACGAAGTCCAGTAGACATAGGAACAGTAACAGATGAGCTAGTTTCCATACCAAATTTCTTAAACAGATCTTTTGTGTACTTTGCTTGATTAATAAAAATACCATCAGGCAGCTGTTTGACTTGTAAACCAAGAAAGTAATTTTAATTCTCCCATCATGCTCATTTCAAACTTGTTCTGCATCAGCTTAGAGAATCTTTCACACATCTGTTTGTTAGTTGAGCCAAAAATAATATCGTCTACATATATTTGTACCAACAATATATGATTATCCCATTCAATAGTAAACAAGGTTTTATCTACTTTACCTTTGTGAAATCCTTTAATTAAAAGAAAATCAAATAAAGTATCATACCATGCTCTTGGAGCCTGTTTCAGTCCATAGAGAGCTTTCTTCAGACGATATACCTTATCTCCTTGTTGATAAACTTCAAATCCAGGAGGTTGTTCAACATACACTTCTTCTTGCAATTCTCCATTGAGAAAAGCAGACTTCACATCCATCTGATAGACAGTGAAGTTCTTGTGAGCAGCATAGGCTAGGAACAATCTGATTGCTTCAAGCCTTGCAACTGGTGCGAATGTCTCATCAAAATCAATGCCTTCTTCTTGGCAGTAACCTTTGGCAACTAGTCTTGCTTTGTTTCTGGTAACCATACCATCTTCATTCATTTTATTTCTGAAAACCCACTTAGTGCCAATTACTCTTTGATGAGTGGGTCTGGGAACTAAGTACCAGACTTCATTCCTTTCAAATTGATTCAACTCTTCTTGCATAGCTTCAATCCAGTGAGAATCACCAAGAGCTTCATCAATTAATTTAGGCTCAATTTGTGAAAGAAAACTTACAAACATTGTTTCATTTACAGTTGACCTTCTTGTTCTAACTCTATCCAAGGGATCACCAATTACTAACTCTGGTGGGTGATCTCTGAGCCATCTGAGATCAGGTTGCAAATCTGGATGTTGTCCTCTAGATTGATCTTGCAACACCACTGTTGGAGTCTCAGTAGTAGTCTGTTGAACAGTTGTGGTCTGTTGAACAGTCTCTGGTCTGTCAGCTGTTTGCAACTCCCCTGTTAGACAATCAGCAGACTGATTTTGAACAGCACTTGAGTTAACAGCTTGAGATAAGTTGGGTAGTATGATGGGTACATATTCTTCCTTTCTTTCCACATTCAATTTCTGAAAGTCAGCAGATATCTCAGGGTTTGCACTTTGATTCTTTTCAGATGATTGACTTGGTTCATCAAATACTACATGAATAGATTCTTCTACAAGCAAAGTTCTTTTGTTAAACACTCTGTAAGCTTTACTAACAGTAGAGTAACCTACAAAAACAGCTTCATCAGCCTTCTCTGCAAATGCAGTAAGGTGATTTTTCCCATTGTTCAAAACGTAACATTTACAACCAAAAATCCTAAGATAATGTAAATTAGGCTTTCTGTTGTTCCATAGTAGCTTCTGCCCAGAATCTTTGGGGCAGCTTTGCTTCAGCTATCATTGTTCTGGTAGCTTCTTTTAGAGTTCTGTTTCTCCTTTCAGCAACTCCATTTTGTTGAGGGGTTCTGGCAGCAGAGTACTCATGACTGATTCCTCTGGAATTACAATACTCTTCAACAGTAGAGTTTGTAAACTCAGTCCCTCTATCTGATCTGATCTTCAAAATTCTTTGACTCTTCTCATTCTGGATCAGTTCCATCAGATTTGTAAGATGTTCCTTGGTTTCACTCTTCTTCTTCATGAAGATTACCCAAGTAAATCTTGAAAAATCATCCACAACAGCTAGGCAGTATTTCTTTCCACCATTGCTGATTGGATCAATAGGGCCAAACAAATCCATATGCAATAGCTCCAAAATTCTGGTTGAAGATTGGTGCTTCTTGCTTTTGAAAGATGACTTCACTTGTTTACCCTTCTGACAGGCATCACAGAGCTTGTCTTTGCTCATGACTGTCTTTGGAATTCCTTCTACCAGATCATTCTTTATCAATCTGTTGATGGTCTTGAAATTCAAATGATTCATTCTTTTGTGCCAAAGCCAACTGATTTCACTTGGTGTAGATGCCACTAAGCAAACATTTGAATTCTTATCCACAGAATTCCAGTCGACTACATAGATGTTTCCTTGTCTTCTTCCAGATAAAATAACCTTCTTTGTTCCAATTTGTTCAACATAACACTTATCTGATGAAAACACTACGGAAAATCCTTTGTCACAAAATTGACTTATGCTCAGCAGATTGTACTTCAGGCCACTAACATATGAGACGTCAGATATCTCTATGTTTCCTTTGATAAGCTTTCCAACAGCTACAACCTTGCCTTCTTTGCTGTCTCCAAAAGTAACTCTTGGACCATTCACAGCAACAGCATCTGCCAGTTCATGTATGTCTCCACACATGTGCCTTGAACATCCACTGTCCAAGTACCATTTCTTCGCTACTTTACTCCTACTCCTAATCCTAACCTACAAAACAAAATAAAATTGTTTTAGGTACCCTTTATTGAGAGGGTCCTGGTGGATTAGTGTCACCTTTGACAACCCAAGATGTTGAAGTCTTAGGCTTCTTAGGTTTTACAGTTTTAGCAGGAGCATGAGCAACTTCATTTTCATCATAATCAACAGGCATGTTAAATTGATAATCATTATGATGATGATAATGCTCATAAGCAGGATAGGATGCATGATAAGCAGGGTAGGCATGCATTGTTTGATGAGCAGGATATGCAGCAAAATGAGGTGGATAATGAGGTGCAGCATAATATGATGGATAAGTCGGTTGCACATAATAAGACTCATTTCCATAGTAAGCAGTTTTGTTATAATTTCTTTGCTTCTTAGGTCTGCTCTTTACTTGCTCTTTAACAGACGACTTAGCTTTACTAGTCTGATTGGTTTTACTCTTATCAGCAGACTTCTTGGGACTACTCTGCTGTTTGGTTTTACCAGTCTGTTTTTCAGTTTCAGGCTTTTTACCCTTCTTAGCCTTAGGAGTTTTTATCTCCTTTTTCTCAATCTCAGGTGAAATGGATTTAGTAGTCTGAACATACAAGACAATATTACTATTATCAGCAGATATAAATTTCTCAGCTTTGTTCAGTTCTAAACTTTCTTTTACTAAGGGAGTACTCTGTTCAGTTGGTTTATCTATTGTCACAACAGACGACTTAGGAACAGACGACTTATTATGCAAAGATATTCTAGCTTCAAGTTCTTTGATTTGTCCCTTGTACATTTCACATTCAGCTCTCAGAGATTCACATTCATGAGAAAGCTTTTTATACGTGGCTGATTCTTCAGGTTTTTCAACCTTGAGTTTCAGTTTAGCATTTTGCTTTTTCAGCAGAATCATCTCGTCCTTAAGCTTAGCAAGCTCATTAACAACATCTACTTTGTTGTTCATCATTTGCTCAAATGAGTTAAACAGTTCAAGCTCACTTTCAGAGAGTATTACCTCATTGTCAGAATCATCAGATTCCTTTGCCATGAGACACAGCAGTGCAGGTGTTTCGTCAAAAACAGAGTCATCACTTGAAGTGCCAGATTCTGTGTTTGATGAGTAGATGGATGCCATCTTTTCAGCTTCAGCCAGCAGCACCTTGCTCTTTTGGTATCTCTTCTCTCTTCTTTCTTTTCTTTGTTTCTTTTCCTCCTCTGTGTACTTCTCCGCTTTAGGATATGGGCAGTCCTTGATGAAGTGTCCCAATTTCCTGCAATTATAGCACATCATTTTGGATTTATAATCATCCTTAATATCATGAGAATTAGAGGTAGGTTTAGAAGTAGAAGCATTGTTATATTTGTTCTTCATTTTTCTCTTGTAGAACTTTTTGAACCCATTCAGTAACAACGCAACATCGTCAGCAGTATACTCCTTTTTGCTCAGTACTGGGGCCTCATCAGATGAGTCCACTTCTCTGCTTTTTCCAGATGTTCTTCTTGTTCTTTCTGCAGCAACCAGTGCAGCAGTGGGGCCAGAAGTTGAGGTCACTTCTATTCCCATCCTTGGTATTTTATACTCGTACGCCTTGAGTACAGAAAACAACTCTGTCAGAGAGATCTTCCCCAGATCCCTAGATTCTTCCATAGCTGTGATCTTCATGTTGAACTTGGGTGGTAGCGCCTTCAAGACTTTGAGAGTAATCTCTTTGTCTGTGAACGTCTTACCCAGCTTTAACACGTTGTTCAGCACTTTGGTAAACCTTGAACTCATCTGTTCAATGGTTTCTCCAGGCTTCATTTTGAAGTTATCAAACTTATCCATGGCAACACTTAGATTGTGTTCCTTGATGGCTTCATTTCCTTCACTCATATCCCTGACTTTGTCCCACATCTCTTTTGATGTTTTACAGTGTTTGACGTAGTCGAACCTTTCATTGTCAAGGGCTTTAGTCATGATGAAGATTCCAACTTTATCAAGATTTTTCAACTTGATTTCTTCAGGCGTCATTTCGTCTTCATCCTTATCAACAACAGTATCTATGCCATCAACCTTGATTGTCTTGGTAATCCTTATTGGACCTTTTGTTATGCATCTGTACATATTATCGTTGTAAGCAGCAAGGAAAATTTCCATGCGTATTTTCCAGTCCTCAAAGCTCATACCGCCTATGTGGGGAACTAGGCTGATACAATCCATTTTTCAAAAAGGTTTTGTTTTTCAAAAAAAATGCTCTTTTGAAAACTTTTGAACACCTTTGAAAAACACTTAAGGATCAAGCTCGTTGATCAGTCAGATGATTCAGATGAACCACCTGCTCTGATACCACTTGTTGGTCCCAAGTGGTCAGATGAGGTTTAGAGGGGGGGGGGGGGTGAATAAACCTCTTTAAAAATTTGCCCTTTTTAAAAATCTCTAACTTTTCTGTCAGCAGACTAAGCTGATCAAGAATTGTAAGCAGACTAAGCTGATCTTGCACAAAGCTTTGAACAGCAGAGTTGACCACTCTTCTGATTTTACTTAGCTGATTTTATCAAAATCAGAGTTTCAAAATTAACTATCTTGCAGCGGATTTATCAAGTGTTTTTCACAAGTAGTTTACTTATCTTAGAAAAAGTTTTATCCCCAGTTTTAAACAAACTCCTTTTTAAAACTTTTCAAACAATTAACCTTAAAGTGTTTTGAATATGCTTCTTTGAAATATGCAGAAATTAATGCAAGTTAAAAACACAAAGGATTTTTATAGTGGTTATATGGATGTAAGTCCTTTAGTCCACTCTTCCAAGTCACTTAGATCTTGGGTTATACTAAATCACACAGATTACAGTATACACTTCTTACGCCAAACAACAAATGAAGTGGCCGTAAGTTCACAATAGGAAATCACAAAGAAATTCCTATTCTCAGAAGTGATATCGCTCACAAAGGTTGATATCTACTTCTCACAACACAATCCTAAACAAAATCACTCAGATTTTTAAGTATATTCTGGTTTCTCTCTTTTCTGCTTCGTCAACAGATGACTAGGCTGATGAGTGCTTTGTTCTTGAGTTTGAGACTTAGAAGAATTTTGCTTCAGATTTTTGCTCTCAATGCGTGTTGTCTCTGTGTTGTTCTTCTTCTTCAACTCACGAACAAGCTATTTATACTTGGAGATTTGAAAATCTGCCCGTTGAGAGATCGGCAGCTGTCAAATCCTCGAGTACTGGTCCTTTTTGCAGAAACGGCTGTTGCGACTGAACACTGTACACTCTGCTGTACTTTCTGTCGCTTCGCATTAAATGCGCATTAAATGCACCAAGCTGATACGAGGTTTCTCTTCAATCATTTGTCATAAATACCCTTCCTCTTCAGTATTTATTACACCAAGTGCATTTATTACCGTTGCAATAACTTCTGATCCACTTCCACTCTGCTGATCGAAGTCACTCGTCTGATGTATACTCGGCTGATCCCAAACTTGAACTAATCTGATTTGAGTCGGCTGATAGTCCACCAGTCTGATTACTTCTTCAGCAACAGATCAGTAGTCTTCTGGACCATATTTGACTAGTCTGATGAACTTCTTCCTTAGTCAAATATCTTCTAAGGTTTGTACTAAGCTTCCACTTAGCTGATGTCTTTGGAAATCATCAAAACCTCCCTTCACTTCAAAGTCTTCATCTTCATCCAACACATATTCTGTAATAAACAATCTTTGATTCTTATGCATAATACGCACGTTTATTTATAACTGTATAGAATAAACAATGGCCAAATTCATCTCTCGCAAATACATTTAAGCGATTGGATGAAATCCTTATATCACATTCGACTATGGGACGATTCACTTCGGTATTGAGTGCAATCATGAAACAGTCTCTAAGGTCGTGATCTTAAAACCCGTTCCAAGTCATAGATTCCGAACGAGACAGGGTATCGAAGGAATCGCAAAGACTTGTATGAATATGCTTGATTCACATGGAGTGAATTTGTAGAGTTTCATGAACAAGATATTTGATGTCAGTGCATATGAGTAGGTGGTTCGATAGGGGATCGAACGCATCGAACGACCCGAACAGAGAAACCCATTGTGGAAGCGCATGACGCATATCGGTGATGGGATGTTTCTCAAGGCTTATAATAGTGTACGATTTAGTCCTTAGACATGAGGTGCTAGGGCGAATTCGGTGCATGGGTGTACGTACTTAGATTTAGGTACTGGTCACGTAGCCTGACCATAATGTGCCTAAGTTGGGTGCGTATAGTTGTGTACGCGAGTGGTTAGTACCAAGATGGAATCTACCGACTCATCGTAATGGATGAGAGAATTTCCTATACGATTCTTAGATAATAGATCCGAGAAATCCGTGGCCACGGTCGGTGATAGATTTGGAAAGGGGTTTCCAAATTTAGCAGTCACACTGGATTATTATCCCGAATTAGAAAGTATAGTTATTGAGATAATTAGAGGTGCCGATCAATTCACACACCCTAGGTCTCGATCGGGAAATTAAGTCGATAGAAGGACCGTATGTACATGGCATTTATAAGAGGTGAGGTTCACAAATATCAATTCACCTGAAGTTGGGCCTCATTGGCTTGTGGCTAGACATCGACCATGAGGTGTGGGTACTCCTGAATTAATAAGGGAGATTAATTCTGGAGTGGTCAATTAAAAGTGTTTAATTGATCGGAGCAATTAATTGCTCATAAATTAAATCACGAAAGGTTCGTGGGCCTGCTGCCAATTGATGGTGAACCTAGAGGGTCACACACAATACAATTGGACAGTGACAGTCATAAAAGGAAATATTTGATTTAAGGGAGTTAAATCAATAAATGAATTAAAGTGTTAATTCAATTGGAAGAATAATTACTTAGATGGTCTAATTAATTAAATATTAATTAAAGTGTTAATTAATTGAGAGATAATAATTAATTAGATTAATTGGGCTGATTTAATTAATGGGTTAATTAAATTAAGTTGCAAGACATGGGCCTTTTGATTAAAAGCCCAGAAGAAGTCTTGCAAGACTAGGTAGGGGCTATTTTTGATGGGATAAGAAGAGGAGAGTTTGTTTTCTTGTATGACAAGGAGGATCTAAAAAGATATACAAGTATATCTTGTTTCCTAATAAGATAAGGAAAAGGTCTTGAAGAGATATCTATTAAGAGAAGGATTATTCTCTTATAAATAGATATCTCCTCACAACTCTTCTAACAAAAAGAGAACCCTTCAACACTTTTGCACAATAACCCTAGCCGCCCCCTTGCACTGTGCCGCCCCCTCTCTTTCTGTCTTCCATATCTGGATCTAAGTTCTGAAACTGGATCTGCTTCTTCCTCCATTGACAGCCTTCAAGATCTAGTTCGTAGCCTGTGACTTGAAGGTGTTACTACAATCCAACTGGTGTGGATACACTCTGGAGGTGAGACAATTGGATCACTAGTTGTGAATCAGCAATAAAGCCGGAGGTTGCCACCACCTTGCCTGTGGTGAGGTAAAATCGCATATCTCCACTTTTAATCTATTGTTGATTGCTTGTTTCAACCTTTTCGCATACATAAGGTGGAAAATATATCTTGGGACTGATGGGTGCCTCGGAAAAATTTTAAATTCCGCACTCTCGTTGTTTTGACAACCGGGGCATTCCCAACAGTGGTATCAGAGCCAATTCCATTACTATTATGCGAAAAGGCATGAACATAATTAAATATATGGATATTTGTGATTGTTATGTTCTATGTGATGATTCTTGCTTGTTATGATATGATCTATGATTGGGTAAAACCGCATATTAAGATTTGAGGCAAATTTATAGTTTTTGAAACTTCAGGACTTTTTGTGCAAATCGCTATTTTGTGAAATAAGGGCTGGAAATTTATTTTTCTGTTTTCTGGAAATTTTTTGAAAAATCTGGACTGTTTTTGCAATTCTGGTCTGTTCGTAATTTTGGGTCGTTTTTTAAAATTTCCGAAAATTAAAGGACTGTTTTGTAATTTCCGTAAGTTCAGGGGTCTGTTTGCGAAACCAAAAATTTTCTGGATTCAAATTTTAATTTTCTGGTTCTCTGGCCGATTTGTAAATTGGGGCTGTTTTGTAATTTTCAAATCTTTGGGGTTAAAAATGCAATTTCCGTAAGTTGAGGGGCCGAACTGCAATTTTCAAAAGTTGAAAAATCCGAATCTGTTTTTATGCGGAAAAATTGTTTTGTTTACCCGAAAATTGATTTTGTCATAATTAGTAGTGACTAAAGTAAGAATCATATGATGTTATTTTTAAAAGGAGTTTTAAAAGTAAGAAAGAAATACGTAAAAAGTTGTTTGCTTGTTTCTTGCTCTACGTGAACTGTTTACGTGATTTTCGATCGTGCCGAGCCTTGACCCTAGGGTAGATGTGAGATTTGAACTCCAAATCCAGATCCGTAAAGTCTGTAGTATAGCTAACTTCTTCCTCTATAACATATCCGAAATTCAGCTTCATAGGACTTTCCTTGAGAGAGTTATAGTTCTTGGAATGAGCAGCAACATTTCTGGCAGATTCCTTCTTTGTTGTTCTTGCACTACTTGACTTCCTTGAATCTTTTCTTGCTTCAACTCATGTCTTTGGTACTTGTACAATTTGAGAAAGCTAAATATTCCGGGGTTCATATTTTATTTTCCTATAAAAATAAATCAAAACTCAATATTTTCTAATCACAATAATTTCTAATAATTTCATGAAAATATCAAATTAAAACTTGATTTATTTAGAAAATAAGAACAACTTAAGTGCATTTTCAAGCACTAATCACAACCCCCAACCAGCTTATTGCTAGTCTCTAGCAATTCAAGCGCAAATAAGATATAAGCATGATGAACAAAACTGAGAATAAATAAGATAAACTATCCAAGTACTTCAATCAAAGAGTTAGTCAAAGATCACAATCGCTATAAAGATTAGTTCGATCATAACTCCCAAAATGTGTGTGTGTGAATACTAAGCCAAAACCTTCATACCACAAACCACAATACGCATAGCTTTCAAAAAATTACCAAGAAAAGTCTCAACTCCATTTCCTCACGGGTAAAGTGTTTAAATTTTTAGGAAAAGGATTTCACTCATGGAGTTGGAAAACAGATAGTCACTCAAAGAAATAGGCCATGTTTTTACGGACAAGCATACAAACAAACATTGATCCAAACATAGAAAACATAACTATCTAGAGGTCACATTCTTTCGTAATTTAGCTTCAGGATTTCAATTGGTCAATACATACTATGGAGCCAAATAAAGATTCGTCTTCTATAATGACGAAAACTAAGAACTTTTTTTTTTTCTCTTTTTTTTTTCCTCTTTTTTTTTTTTTTTTTTTTTTTTTCTTTTCTCATGGCTCATGAAGACATTTTACTCTTGACCAATATCATCCATCTCTTTTATTTTTCTTTAAGAATGTTACTCTAAATAGCAATTAACCAATTCAAAATAGCAATATAAGTTCATAAGTTGTTTTCTCAACATCTCCACTCACTCACAAAAGATGTGTGAGTATAGAAAAAAACTTTAACTTGAAAAATTTCTAGGCTATATGCATCGAACATCCATCTTACCACAAGCTTAGTAATGTGCAAAAAATTATTTCGGAAGCTACTTTCTAGTAATAAAGATAGAAAAAGTGACTAAGACTTTACACTATGAAATCATACCTAAATAGCAAATCTAGCATCTCAAATCAATCCATCCATTCATACATTATAGCCCATTTTCAAGAGAATCGCTAATATAAAATCAATAACTAGTCTTTCTTTGAAATCAATTTTCTTTTCTTTCGGAAAGCTACCACCCCCACCCTAAATATGACAATGTCCTCATTGTCACTATAATATGAATGCAGAGAATACAAGAGACAAACTACTTGAATGATGTAAGTTAAGCTAGAGATGATCTTATAAACACACAAACGGAAGAAAAAACAAAAAACAAAACACACCAAAAAAAAAAACTTTAGTACATAATGGAAAGATAGAACCTAATCAATGGTAGATAGGAGCTGCAAGTGCAATCTCCGCACGTTCATCTACCCTCTCCACAATTTGCTTTAATCGTTGGCCATTCACACGGAAAAGTCTCCCATCTTTAGGATTTTCGACTTCTACGGGACCATTGGGAAAGACTTGTTTTACTACAAACGGACCAGTCCATCTTGATCTCAACTTTCCAGGGTGGAGATGTAAACGCGAATCATATAGTAATACGCGTTGGTTTGGCTCAAAGTTATTCCTAAGGGTTTGTTTGTCATGAGCGACTTTCAGTTTAGCTTTGTAGATCCTTGAGTTGTCATAAGCATCATTCCTTAATTCTTCTATTTCTGACAATTGTAAGTTCCTTTGAAGACCTGCAGCATTCAAATCAAAGTTAAGTGATTTGACGGCCCAATAAGCTTTATGTTCTAACTCTACAGGTAAATGACAAGCTTTTCCATAAACAATGCGATAAGGGGACATCCCTAAAATAGTCTTGTAAGCAGTACGGTATGCCCAAAGTGCATCAGAAAGTCGTAAAGACCAATCCTTGCGGTTTTGGTTAACCGTTTTCTCCAGAATTTGCTTAACTTCCCTATTTGCTAACTCAGCTTGCCCATTGGTTTGCGGATGATATGCATTGGAAACCTTGGGAATAACACCATACCTGCGCATCAAAGCTTCAAAAGAACGGTTACAAAAATGTGTACCTTGATCACTAATAATAACTCGTGGTGTACCATACCTAGCTAACACATTTTCCTTTAAGAATTTTGCTACTGTAGTGTTATCATTCTTACGACATGGTACAACTTCTACCCATTTTGACACATAATCAACAGCAAGAAGAATATATAGATAACCATAAGAAGAAGGAAAAGGACCCATAAAATCAATAGCCCAACAATCAAAAATCTCAATAACAAGAATTGGGTTAAGGGGCATCATGTGGCGTCGAGTCAACGCTCCCAACTTTTGGCATCTATCACAAGAACGACAAAAATGATTAGTATCTTTGAACAAACTTGGCCAATAAAGACCACATTGTAAAATTTTAGCAGCTGTCTTTTTCATAGAAAAATGACCACCACAAGCCTCGGAATGACAAAAGTTCAAGACACTATTTACCTCAGTCTCAGGAATGCACCTTCTCATGATTTGGTCGGGGCAATATTTATACAAATAAGGATCATCCCAATAAAAATTTCTTACCTCGATCAAGAACTTACGCTTATCTTGTGCAGTCCAGCTTGATGGAAGTTCACCAGAAACCAAGTAGTTAACAATATTAGCATACCATGGCAATTGATCTACATTGAACAGTTGTTCATCGGGAAAGTCATCTCGAATTGGGGGATCTTTTGTAGAATCAATGAACTCCAAACGAGATAGATGATCCGCCACAACATTCTCGACACCCTTCTTCTCTTTAATTGTGAGATCAAATTCCTGCAACAAAAGAATCCACCTAATTAAACGAGCCTTAGCATCCTTCTTGGAAAGAAGATATTTAAGAGCTGCATGGTCAGTATAAACAGTAATAGATGACCCAATAAGATAAGATCAAAATTTTTCCATGGCAAAGACGACTGCTAGTAGTTCCTTTTCAGTAGTAGAGTAGTTTTGTTGAGCACTATTTAAGGTCCCACTAGCATAATAGATAACAAATGGTTTTCCTTCCCTACATTGTCCTAAAACGGCTCCAAGAGCATGATCACTAGCGTCACACATGATTTCGAAAGGTAAGTTCCAAT
Organism: Penstemon davidsonii; assembly: GCA_034814905.1. Classification (NCBI taxonomy): domain Eukaryota; kingdom Viridiplantae; phylum Streptophyta; class Magnoliopsida; order Lamiales; family Plantaginaceae; genus Penstemon; species Penstemon davidsonii. The sequence continues at coordinate 10,754,050 of JAYDYQ010001086.1, read as the reverse complement.
CCGGTGATTGTATGATGGGTGCGGTAGTGAGCTTTTGGACAAGTGTTTTGAAAGCTTTTTTCACTCGGGAGTCCAGTCAAACCTAGCATCTTTGGCTAAAAGGTTACATAGGGGGCGAGATATAGAAGAGAAATTTTGTATGAACCTCCTATAAAAACCAGCATGTCCAAGGAATGACCTAACATCTTTCACAGTTTTGGGTATATGCAGATTAGAAATTAACTCAATTTTGGCTTTGTCAACCTCTATTCCTTTTTCAGACACTATATGACCTAAAACAATCCCAGATGAAACCATGAAGTGACATTTCTCCCAGTTCAGAACGAGGCCTTTTTCTTCACACCTACTCAAAACAACTTTCAAGTTAAGTAAACAAGAATCAAAAGAGTCTCCAAAAACAGTTATATCATCCATAAACACTTCCATGAATTTTTCAACCATATCAGAAAATATGCTCATCATACAACGTTGAAAAGTAGCAGGTGCATTACATAAACCAAATGGCATTCTACGAAATGCAAAAGTACCAAAAGGACATGTAAATGTTGTCTTTTCTTGATCCTCTAAAGCTATTTCAATTTGATAATATCCAGAATATCCATCAAGAAAGCAATAAAACAGATGACCAGCTATACGTTCTAATATTTGGTCGATAAAAGGAAGTGGAAAGTGATCTTTTCGTGTTGCAGAGTTTAATTTTCTATAGTCAATGCACATACCCAGTTACAACTCTAGTGGGAATAGGATGCCCTTCTTCATTTTCTACAACTGTAACTCCAGATTTCTTTGGTACTACTTGTGTAGGACTAACCCATTGACTATCAGATATAGGAAAGATGATGCCTACATCTAATAATTTCAAGACCTCTTTTTTCACTACCTCTTTCATGATGGGGTTTAATCTTCTTTGAGGATCTCTACGTGGGTTAGCACTATCTTCTAAGTGAATCTTATGTGAACAAATTAAGGGACTAATACCTTTAATATTAGCTATCGACCAACCTAGTGCAGACTTATGTTCTTTCAACAGATTTATGAGTTTCTTATCTTGCTCGACACTAAGTTTAGACGAAATTATAACAGGAAAGGTATCACCTGATCCCAAGAATGCGTATTTCAGTCCTTCTGGTAGTTGAGATAACTCGACTTTCGGTGCCTCAATGGAAGATGCCTTTGGTTGTGTTCTTTCTTTTGGTAGCTCCTCAAAGCGTGGCTGCCAAACACTCCTTTCATTTACCCCTGTTTCATTAACAAAATTAGATGAATTAATATTATTAACAGAGTTAAGCGAATCATCAAAATCAGAATTACAAAGGAGATAGTGTAAGGATTCAGAATTTTCCCTTTCGAATGTTTCAGACACCAATGAATCTATCATATAAGTATGGTGACACTCATCTTCATCTTGTAGTTGCTTCCCAACATGGAATACATTGACTTCCAGTGTCATATTACCAAATGTAAGCTTCATAAGACCATTCCTACAATTGATGAGAGCATTTGCTGTAGCAAGGAAAGGTCTACCTAGGATCAATGGTATCTTAGACTCCATATTAACCACAGATTGAGTATCCAAAACCAAGAAATCAACAGGATAATAGAATTTGTCAATTTGAAGCAAAACATCCTCTACTATTCCCTTGGGTCTACGAATCGTTCGGTCAGCTAGTTGCAAAACAACAGATGTAGGCTTGATCTCTCCAAGGCCAAGTTGCAAGTAAACTGAGTATGGCATAAGGTTTACACTTGCTCCAAGGTCTAATAAAGCTTGACTAAACTCATGTGGACCAATCTGACAGGTTATCGTGGGACACCCAGTGTCTTTATATTTAGGTGGTACCTTTTGCTCAATCACTGCACTTATTTGCTCAGTCAAAAATGCGGTTTTCTTGACATTGTGTTTTCTTTTCACAGTACACAGATCCTTAATCACCTTGGCATATGAAGGTACCTGTCTGATAACATGTAACAAAGGCAAATTAATTTTGACTTGTTTCAAATGTTCAAGAATTTCACCATGATTTTCTGGTATTTTTCCCAATTTCAGTGCTTGAGGGAAAGGAACATGGACCAAGGTTTTCTGCTCAACTTCCTTAGGGGGGTCGTTTGGCGGACTAGATAAAGTTAGTCCCTCTATGACCTTACCACTACGAGTGGTGATGGCATTGATATCTTTGATGTTATGTGATTCAGAAGACTCCATCTTATGTTGCCCCTTAGGATTAGACTGTGGTTGGGAAGGGAACTTGCCTCGTTCTTGTATAGTAAGAGCACTAGTTAGCTTACCAATTTGATTTTTTATCTCTTTGTTCTCTTCCACAATCTGAGTTATTACGGCTTCTACCTTTTGATTAGTCTTACTTTGTGCCTCAATAAATGCTTGAAGTGTGTCCTCTAAAGGATTCCTATTTTGGTGAGCATTATTTTGAGGTGCAGGGTAAGTTCTAGGTGCTAGTGCCTCAGATTTCCAACTAAAGTTAGGGTGATTTCTCCAACCAGGATTGTACGTCTCAGAATAAGGTGAAAAAGGTTTTCTATATGTTCCTAAGGCATTACATTGTTCTTCGTAAACCTCTCTCATCTCACCAAGTGTAGGACATATTTGAGCTAAATGATCTACCCCACCACAAATAAAACAACTATCTTGTGACTCTACCCTTGCAACTTGTTGAGGTTTTTGACTATCTTTTGTTTCTAAGGCTTTTAATTTTTTAGTCAATGCTTCAACTTGTGCTGTAAGGTTGTCTTCTTCCTTAAGATAGTAAATTCCACTAGTTTTTGTTCTACTAGTACCATCAGTAGTACTAGGTCCAGTCCAGGTGTGAGCTTTTTCGGCTATGTCATTTAGGTAATCTATGGCTTCATCAGGATCCTTTTCAAGAAACTCCCCATTACACATCATTTCAATAAATTGACGCTCCCTAGATGTAAGTCCCTCATAGAAATAACTAACAAGACGCCAATTTTCATACCCATGGTGCGGACACATATTCAACAATTCTTTGAACCTCTCCCAAGCTTGGTATAAAGTTTCATTATCTTTTTGGGAAAAGGTAGAGATTTGTCTCTTAAGGTTGTTGGTCTTATGTTGGGGAAAGTATTTGTTGAAAAAGGCTTCGGTCATTTCTGCCCATGTACCTATAGATCTAGGTCTCAAAGAGTACAACCAGCTTTTTGCTTTGTCTTTTAGCGAGAAAGGGAAGAATTTCAACCTAATTGACTCTACGACATTGGGTTGACTATTAAAAGTGGCGATGACCTCCTCGAATTCTCTAATGTGTAGGTAAGGATTCTCACTATCCATGCCATGAAAGGTTGGTAAGAGTTGGATCATTCCTGGTTTGAAATCTATTTGCGGATTATTTGCGGGAAACATGATGCATGAGGGGGTGGCTGTGCGATTTGGGTGTAGGTATTCTCTTAAGGAACGTGCAGGGTTGTTTTCAAGTTGGTCCATTGTGGTAGGTGTATCAGTTAATGCAATACTTGACCAAGATTCACTTAAATTTTGAGAAGTTGTATTGATTCCCTCAGTGTTTTCCCTAAGTTCTTTCTTTAACCTACGCAAAGTTTTCTCAATTTCTGGATCGTACTGCAATTCACCTTGATTAGAAGATCGAGTTACAAACATAAAAACAAAACTTTTTTTTTCAAGTTTTTTATTTTTTTATTTTTATTTTTTTATCTTATTTTTTATTTTTTAATAAAAACTAATTAATAGAAATAGTACGAAACTTTCTACAATTACCTAATAGAACAAAAATTGAATAAAATAAAGTTTACTTACCTCGTTAGCTAAATAACTACTTATGATGCTTACTTGTTGAACCTCCCCGGCAACGGCGCCAAAATTTGATTACGCCATTATTTTATGCATGGGCCGATTTGTGATAAGGGAATGAAAATTAATTAATCTCGGATTAATTAATTAAGCTTGGGTCGATTTTTGCCAAGGGAAAGAGATATTATCTTGTGGGACAAGAAAGAAGAGAAGAGTTAAAGTATATCTTATTTCCTTATGTGATAAGGAAAGATATGCTTAGATATGATATATATCTATTAGATGAAGGAGTCTTCTAATAGGAGATATATATATATCACAATATCTCTAACATAAAAACTAATGCACAACCCTAATGCAAAAGAAAAAGAGCTGAAAATTCCCAGCCCTAGCCGCCCAACCCCCTTGACCGATCCCAACCCTGGCCGCCCCTCTTCTCCTTGCTTCTTCTCCATCTAGATCTAGATCTAGATTAGGTTCCTCCATTGATAATTCTTTAATCCAAGTTCTTAGCATGTGGTTTAAAGAAATTGCTATCATCCATCTGGTGTGGACTATCTCTAGAGGCACAACATTTGGGGTGCTAGTGAACAATTAGAAGACCGGAGAAAAACCACCACCTTGCCTGTGGTGAGGTAATTTTCGAAAATTACCCATTATTTATGCATTATTGAATTTTGATTCAATCCTATTTTTCGTATGAGTTAGATAACCGCATCTTGGGCTTACGAGTTTTATGCGTGTATGAAATTTTTTAAATATTTCGCACGTTGTTTTGACAATCGTACACCGTAAAATCCTATAGTGGTATCAGAGCAAAGTTATTACGCTCATATGAAAAAGGCCTGAACACTTCAAAATATATGTGTATATTTGTTTGTCGTGTTCTTTGCATGGATTCTTGCTTGTTATGATATATTATATGTTCGGGTAAATAGCATAACTCGATTTGGGCCAAATCTGCAATTTCCGAAACTTACTGGACTAAAATGCATATTACGATTTTTTGAAAAATCTGGACAGAATCTGAAATTTTGTTTTTCTGCAATTTCTGGGCTGAAACTGTTATTCTGCTATTTCTGAAAAAATTGGGGTCTGTTTGCAATTGCCGAAAGGTTTGGGCTATTTTGTTATTTACGTAACTTCAAGGGGCAGTTTTGCAATTAACAAAAGTTTCTGGAATTAAAATGTTAATTTCTGTTTTCTGGGCCATTTTGCTTGTTCTGGAATTTTTGGGTCTAATTTGTTATTTCCGAAAGTTTTGGGGGTCAAAACGTATTTTTCAAAAATTGAGGGACCAAACTGTAATTTTCAAAAGTTGAAATTCCAGAACCTGTTTTATGCTTAAAAGGTGTTTTATTATCCGAAAGATTAATTTTATCATAATTAGTAGAGACTAGAGCAGAATCATGAGTTATTTTAAAAGGGGTTTTAAAATAAAGATTATGGTTTATTTTAAAAGAAGTTTTAAAATAAAAATCAAAGATTGTTTTAAAAGGGGTTTTAAAATTAGAATCTTGGGTTATTTTAAAAGGGAGTTTTAAGATAATATAAGAAATAAGAAAAATGTGTTTTGCTTGTTTCTTGATCAACGTGAACTGTTTACGTGGTTTTCGATCGTGCCGAGCCTTGACCCTAGGGTAGATGTGATTGGTTTAATTTAATTTTGTTGGTTTTTATTGGGCCTGCGTGCCTTAAGTTTTTGGGCCACTTTGAGCCTTTGTAATAGATTGGAGCTTTATTTTAAATAGTTTAGGATGGAGGCCCATTACAAGCAACGTGGAGGCCCAAGAAGGAATGAAGGCCATATATGCATGGTTGCTTATGTAACTTGTTAGATCCTTTAAGAACCTAATTAGATTGACCAATTGGGCCAACATCATGGCTCGATGATGGCCCGCATAGGAGGCTCCCGTTCGAAAACATACTTTGGTAGCATGCATGCTAGGTGTGAATGTTTTATTTTATTTATTGATTTATTTTGGCTTGTATGTGATGCGCGCTAGATGTTAGATCATTAAATAAAAGATAAAGCATAATTTATGTGGTGAGATCTCGAGGAGAGTTACCTCAAACTTTCTAAAACCGAAAATCCCCTCTTGAAATAAATATTAAGTCATATTGGGTTAAATATAAAATGAAGTTTTATAAATCCAAGCCTTCCATCAATAGGGACTAGTGTAGGTTGTCTACTTATCGATCAAGGTGATCCAGAGTCTGGCACCCGAGGCGAAGAAAGGGACAATACGCGAAATCTCTCGATTCTCGTTTTCAATAAACTTGACAAGGATGGGAATTGGTTGGGGCATGCGATCGACTGGGAGTCCCAGGGATTGACATGTTCGGGCCCGTTGCTCATCACGATTGATGAATCAGACTTAACGAGTAGTACCATTTATGATGTAGCAGTGCTAGATAAATGTGAAAATCGAGGCAAAATAGCTTGAAGGTTGTGTAGGGACACAATTGGTAAAAGTATACCTACCTAGGGAATTAACTGTATGGCCGCGAGTCGTGGGTGCAATTAATGTCTTCTGGGACGTCAAGACCTACTAGGAAATAGGATTTCCCGAACAATTAAAAGGGGTTATTGTTTCGATAAAATAGTGGGAGAACTTTTTCGATAAAAAGACCAATTTTCGTTAATTATAAGTATTTATCTTAAACCTGTCTGCTTACTGTTGTCTTTTAATTATTTATTTTAGCCATTTGAAAATCCACAATCATGTACGAACAAACATTAGCACAACTCATGATGAATTCACTCCACGAGACAAGAATGATTGGGTTTAACAATGTTAGTGAATATTGTTCTTACCTGATCAAGATGATGAAACGAATCAAAAAGCTAGGCGTTGATTTGGATCAAAATGATGAGATAGAGATTATCATCAATGGCTTGTCTGACACTTTTTCTCATTTTATAGATCATTGTGACATTCCGTGTGACGCAATTAAGACAAATAATTTACATAAGTTGTTGGACAAATATGAGAAAGCCTTTGAGAAAGGAGAAGGTTTGAGTGAAGGAAAGGATTGCCCATTATGTGGGAAAGACAAAGAGTTGAGGATACTTGCTGGAAAGAAATTCCTGAAGAGAATGAACAAAGGTATGACCTAGTTATTCTTTGATGTATGACATCTAAATAGTCACTCACATCTGTAAAGTGTTTGCAGGTGATGATGGCATTCCCTTGCCCTTGGGAAAGAGGGCACACCTTGTAAGACGAAGGAAAGAGTTGCTTCGACAAATAAGGGAAAAGTGCTTCAGGAGCTGGGTCAAGACGCACCTAGATTTTTCTTTTTAGCAATTGTTTTACTTATTTTTCGAGTTAAGCATTAGTTATAGTTTTATCTATTTAAGATTTATTTCAAACTTTGTACGAAACCTTTTAGCTTTACCATTATGAATGGAATAATTTTTAATTAAAGCTTTTACTTCGTACACAATTGCTTTACCATTATGAATGGAATGTATTTAAAGCAAAGAGATGAATGATGATAAAACCTAATGACATTTTTGCTAAATCGAGAAAAGTAAAACAAACTAGATAATTATCCACAATTATGGCATGCTTAAAATCGAACTTATTTCCCGTAGAAGGAGTCAATGGATTGTTCTTCATTCAAAGGTCTCTTGAAATAAAGAACCTTGATGAACTTTAAACTTGCGAATCCTGTCTAAAAAGGAAAAATTGATCGATTTGTAAGCATACCAAGTGATCAATGGATCTAATCCATAAAGGCACATGTGGATCACTAAAACATTAGTGTGAGAAATTAATTGCTTCATAAAATATCCTGATGGTTTTAGGATATAGGTACTTTGAAAGTACAAGTTTTTGGAATTGTTGAAGGGATTCAAAGGAGTTCCATAAACCGAAGCAAATAAGGGCATTAAAGTATGACCATTCGATATGATCGAAGTGATGAATACATAAGCCTTAAATTACTCAATTATCTAAATCAAGAATAGAATTCTTGAATAGCAAGTTAAATCTAATAGAAGGAGTCGAACTATGCAAGACTAGATTCATTCCTTAATTAGTATTGCTAGAAAATTCCTCAATCAATTCTAGGGTTCAACCCTCTGACTCTACAAGGATACTTTAACAAGTAACCTTTTAAAGTCAATTCCTACAAACACCGTACTGACTAAAGTATGGTCTATCGCCCATGTATAGTAAATTGGATAGTAGATCCGATTCGAGCAATTTGTAGGGTATCCAACCAAATCCATTGGATACCTGTTCTATTATCCTAAAGAACGAAAGGAGTTCGTTTTAGGATTACCCAATTCTTAGAGGGTGGTTCCCTCGCTAATAGAAATGGGATTATCATAGAACTTGATGAAGTCCTAGACTCGGACCCATCCCTACAAATAGTGGGAGTCCATTTCCAAACTGGACCAAAATTTTGTACACAAATATTTCAAAGATCCAATCGAATTCGTAAAAGACTTGCTCATTTACAAAAATGATAAGATGGATAGTGATCCAAGGGATTACGAAGTGATCTAAGTGGAATGTCAAAATCCAATTGAAAACACTGAGCCATAGTAGCGTGATGTGATTACGAAGAATAACCATTGGATATTATTCCAAAGGTAAATCTATGACTCTAGACCAGTAACCCGAAACTAGAACATGCGACTAGATGAGACAGTCAAGGCAGTTGACTTTATCAAAATTGCATGTAAATATGAATGTACAAAAGAATCAGTGGGAGTTTATGAGGGGTTCGTAATATAACATGATAATAACATTGAAGTTGACATAAAGATGTAAGAATGTTAAAAACGCAGACGAAAGCGTGTTCGATCACGCAATTCTTCATTAAAAGATTTAAGGGATACATCTCACGTATTGGCAATACATATCTATGGAGATAGATTATAGAAGATGTCTGAAATCCCAAATCTAAGTACATGGACAAAAACTGAATGGATTCAGTATGGAAGGATCCTAGAGAGGATTGCTTCCATAGAGACATAAAATCACTCTCAAAATCAATGCGCCCTACATATGATGATTAAAGAGAAGATTGTCTCCATACACCTTTTAAGTAAAAGGTGGCATAAAGTGTGCAAAGTCATGTACAAGACCAGACTGGACACATGCTCTGATTCTATGAGCTACTGTTAGTCGAACACCAGTGAGAAGTACTGGATTACCGAAAGGGCAATCCGTTAGAACTTTATAAGTTCTAAGGATATATTGTCGGTCAGTGGTAATAATGAAGAATTGAAACTCGAAGGATTTAAGTGATTCGAGTTTCCTGTCTGATGTGGATAAAATATTCTGTCTTAAAGGGGATACAATGATTTGAAGGAGTTCAAATAGAATTTGACGCCCACTAAAACATTAAAACATAATATCTCGCAGTATTGGATGCAGCGAAAGAAAGTGTTTGGATGAAAACTTCTTCAAATAGTTGGAAGTGGTACCTAGCATAGCAAGGCCTGTGGTTATCTTCTATGATAAAAATGAGGCAGTTGCTTAAGCAAAGGAATCGAGATCTCACATACGAACTAAACACATATACTGTATGATTTGAAGAAATCATAAGTAGAAAAACACGTGGACTTTGATCACATTAATAGACAACTAAGCAGATCCACTAATTAAAGTCATATTCACAAAAAAGTTCGACGGACATCTTGGGAAAGATGGGCCTTAGAAATGTATGTGATTAGCTTTAGGTCAAGTGGGAGATTGAAAGGATAGTGCCCAACAAGCCAACCGAAATTAGCTTGCAAGAGGACTATCTTATGTAAGATTCTTATGGTTCAAAAGATAATACGCCCGTTTATTTATAGTACATAAATTAAACAATGGCCATCTTCATCTCTCGCGAATATATCTAAGCGATTGGATGAAATCCTAAGATCACATTAGACTATGGGACGATTCACTTCAGTACTGAGTGCAATCATGAAACAGTCTCTAAAGGTCGTGATCTTAAAACTGTTCCAAGTCATAGGTTCCTGTCGAGACGGGGTATCGAAGGAATCGTTAAGACTTGTACGATTATGCATGATTCACACGAAGTGAATTTGTAGAGTTTCATGAACAAGGCTTTTGAAGCCAGTGCATATGACTGGGTGGTTCGATAGGGGATCGAACGCATCGAACGACCCGAACAGAGAAACCCATTGTGGAAGTGCTTTAAGCATATCGGTAATGGGATGTTTTTCAAGGATTATAATAGTGTACGATTTAGTCCTTAGACTTGAGGTACTAGGGCGAATTCGGTGCACGAGAATGCGTACTTTGATTTATGAGCCGATCAAGTAGCCTGATCATTGAGCCACTACTTTGGGTACGTATAATCGTGTACGCGAATGGTTAGTACTAAGAAAGGATCTATCGACTCGTCTTGATAAGATGAGAGAATTTCCTGTACGATCTTAGATAATAGATTCCGAGAAACCCACGGCCGTGGTCAGTGACGGATTTGGAAAGGGGTTTCCAAATTAAGCAGTCACACTGGAATTATTATCCAGAATTAGAAAGTACAGAATTGAGATAATTAGAGGTGCCGACCAATTCACACACCCTAGGTCTCAATCGGGAAATTAGTCGTTAGAAGGACCATATGTACATGGCACTTATAAGAGGTGAGGTTCACGAATATCAATTCACCTGAAGTTGGGCCTCATGGGCTTGTGGCTAGACATCGACCATGAGGTGTGGGTACTCCTGAATTAATGGGAGATTAATTCTGGAGTGGTCAATTAAAAGTGTTTAATTGATCGGAGCAATTAATTGCTTATTAATTGTTCATTAATTAAATCACGAGAGTCGTGGGCCTGCTGCCAATTGATGGTGAACCTAGAGGGTCACACACAATACAGTTGGACAGTGACAGTCATAAAAGGAAACGTTTGATTTAAAGAAGTTAAATCAATAAGTGAATTAAAGTGTTAATTCCTTGAGAAGAATAATTAATTGGATCGTCTAATTAATTAAATGTGAATTAAAATATTAATTCAAAGTGGAGAGTAGTTAATTAGAAATGTCTAATTAATCGATTAGAATATCTAATTGATTAAATTTATTAATTAAAGTGTTAATTAATTAGGAAGATTAATTGAATAATAGTGGATTAATTAATTAAACTTCATGGGCCGATTTGTGCGAAAGAAATTAATCTTGGATTAATTATTTTATGCATGGGCCGATTTGTGATTAGGGAATGAAAATTAATTAATCTCGGATTAATTAATTAAGCTTGGGTCGATTTTTGCCAAGGGAAAGAGATATTATCTTGTGGGACAAGAAAGAAGGGAAGAGTTAAAGTATATCTTATTTCCTTATGTGATAAGGAAAAATATGCTTAGATATGATATATATCTATTAGAAGAAGGAGTCTTCTAATAGGAGATATATATATATCACAATATCTCTAACATAAAAATTAATGCACAACCCTAATGCAAAAGAAAAAGAGCTGAAAATTCCCAGCCCTAGCCGCCCAACCCCCTTGGCCGATCCCAACCCTGGCCGCCCCTCTTCTCCTTGCTTCTTCTCCATCTAGATCTAGATCTAGATTAGGTTCCTCCATTGATAATTCTTTAGTCCAAGTTCTTAGCCTGTGGTTTAAATAAATTGCTATCATCCATCTGGTGTGGACTATCTCTAGAGGCACAACATTTGGGGTGCTCTAGTGAACAATTAGAAGACCGGAGAAAAACCACCACCTTGCCTGTGGTGAGGTAATTTTCGAAAATTACCTATTATTTATGCATTATTGAATTTTGATTCAATCCTATTTTTCGTATGAGTTAGATAACCGCATCTTGGGCTTACGGGTTTTGTGCGTGTATGAAATTTTTTAAATATTCCGCACGTTGTTTTGACAATCGTACACCGTAAAATCCAACATAGCCCTGGAGAAGTTTGAAAACTCCAGGATGAAATCTGGAGAAACTATGGACCAAATGGATTCAAGGTTCACAAAAGTGCTGAACAACGTGTTAAAATTGGGAAAGACGTTCACCGACAAAGAGATTACTCTCAAAGTCTTGAAGGCGCTACCACCCAAATTCAACATGAAGATCACAGCTATGGAAGAATCAAGGGATCTGGGGAAGATCTCTCTGACGGAGCTGTTTTCTGTACTCAAGGCGTACGAGTATAAAATGCCAAGAATGGGTATAGAAGAGACCTCAACTTCTAGTCCCGCTGCTGCCCTGGTTGCTGCAGAAAAATCGAGAAGATCAGCCGGAAAGATAAGAGAAATGGACTCATCTGATGAGACCATGCTGCTCAACAAGAAGGAGTACACTACTGGCGATGTTGCTTTGTTATTGAACGGGTTCAAAAAGTTCTATAAAAGAAAAATGAAGAGCAAATATAACAATGCTTCTACTTCTAAACCTACCTCTAATTCTCATGATAGTAAGGATGACTATAAATCCAAAATGATGTGCTATAATTGCAGGAAATTGGGACATTTCATCAAGGACTGCCCATATCCTAAAGCTGAGAAGTACACTGAGGAGGAAAAGAAACAAAGGAAAGAGAGGAGACACCAGAAAAGCAAAGTGTTGTTGGCTGAAGGTGAAAAGATTGCAGCCATTTATTCGTCTAACTCAGAATCAGGGACATCAAGTGATGACTCTACTGAAGGAGAGACACCTGCACTGCTCTGTCTCATGGCCAAAGAATCAGAGGATTCTGACGCTGAGGTAATTCTCTCTGAAAATGAAGATGAGCTATTTAACTCATTTGAGCAAATGATGAAAAACAACGCAGATGTTGCTAATGAATTTGCAAAGCTTAAGGAAGAGATGATTGTGCTGAAAAAGCAAAATCCTAAACTGAAACTTAGTGTTGAAAAACAACAAGATTCAGCTAAGTATAAAAAGCTTTCGCATGAATGTGAATCTCTGAAAGCTAAATGTGAAGTTTATAAAGGTAAAATCATGGAGCTTGAAAAGATAATATCTACTCATGATAAGTCGTCTGTTTCATCTGCTAGTACATCTAATGAACAGAGAACACCTTTAGAAAAGGAGAATTTAGAACTGAACAGAGCTGAAAAATTTGTATCTGCTGATAATAGAAATGTTATCTTGTATGTTCAGACTACTAAATCAACTTCTGAAAAAGAGGAGAAGAAATCTCCCAAGGCTAAAAAGGGTAAAAAGCCTGAAAATGAAAAACAGACTGGTAAAACTAAACAACAAAACAGTCCTAAGAAGTCTGCTGATAAGAGTAAAACCAATCAGACTAGTAAAACTAAGTCGTCTGTTAAAGAGCAAGTAAAGAGCAGACCTAAGAAGCAAATAAATTATAACAATGATGCTTGGTATGGAAATGAGTCTTATTATGTGCAACCTGCTTATTTATCTTATTATGCTGCACCTCATTATCCACCTTATTATGCTGCATATCCTGCTCATCATCCAATGCATGCTTACCCTGCTTATCATGCATCCTACCATGCTTATGAGCATTATTCACATCATAATGATTATTAACATAATATGTCTGCTAATTATGGTGAAGAAAATGTTGCTCATGCTCCTGCTAAAACTCAAAAGCCTAAGAAGCCTAATACTTCAACATCTTGGGTTGTCAAAGGTGATACTAATCCTCCAGGACCCTCTCAATAAAGGGTACCTAAAACAATTTTATCTTGTTTTGTAGGTTAGGATTAGGAGTAGGAGTAAAGTAGAGAAGAAATGGTACTTGGACAATGGATGTTCAAGGCACATGTGTGGAGATATACATGAACTGACTGATGCTGTTGCTGTGAATGGTCCAAGAGTCACTTTTGGAGACAGCAAAAAAGGAAAGGTTGTTGCGGTTGGAAAGCTAATCAAAGGAAACATAGAGATATCTGACGTCTCTTATGTTAATGGCCTGAAGTACAATCTGCTGAGCATAAGTCAATTTTGTGACAAGGGATTTTCTGTTATCTTCTCATCAGATATGTGCTATGTTGAACAAATTGGAACAAAGAAGGTTATCTTATCTGGAAGAAGACAGGGGAATATCTATGTAGTCGACTGAAAATCTGTGGACAAGAATTCTAATGTTTGTTTGGTGGCTTCTACACCAAGTGAAATCAGTTGGATGTGGCACAAAAGAATGAATCATTTGAATTTCAAGACCATCAACAGATTAATCAAGAATGATTTGGTAGAAGGAATTCCAAAGACAGTCATGAGCAAAGACAAGCTCTGTGACGCCTGTCAGAAGGGTAAACAAGTGAAGTCCACTTTCAAAAGCAAGAAGCACCAATCTTCAACCAGAATTTTGGAGCTGTTACATATGGATTTGTTTGGCCCTATTGATCCTATCAGCAATGGTGGAAAGAAATACTGCCTAACTGTTGTGGATGATTATTCAAGATTTACTTGTGTGATTTTCATGAAGAACAAAAGTGAAACCAAGGAACATCTTACTAATCTGATGAAACTGATCCAAAATGAAAAGAGTCAAAGAATATTGAAGATCAGATCAGATAGAGGGACTGAATTTACAAACTCTACTGTTGCAGAGAAGGCTGATGAAGCTGTTTTTGTAGGATACTCTACTGTTAATAAAGCTTACAGAGTCTTTAACAAAAGAACTTTACTTGTCGAAGAATCTATTCATGTAGTGTTTGATAAACCAAGCCAATCTTCTGAAAAGAATCAAAGTGTTAATCCAGAGATATCTGCTGACCTTCAGAAATTGAGTATGGAAAGAAAAGAAGAATATGTTCCCATCATACTACCTGATTTAAACCAAGCTGTTAACTCAAGTGCTGTTCAAAATCAGTCTGCTGATTGTCTAACAGAGGAGTTGCAAACAGCTGACATACCAGAGCCTGTTCAACAGACTACTACTGAGACTCCAACAGTAGTATTGCAAGATCATTCAAGAGGACAACATCCAGATTTGCAACCTGATCTCAGATGGCTCAGAGTCACCCACCTGAACTAGTGATTGGTGATCCATTGGACAGAGTTAGAACAAGAAGGTCAACTGCAAATGAATCAATGTTTGTAAGTTTTCTTTCACAAATTGAGCCCAAATTGATTGATGAAGCTCTTACTGATTCTCACTGGATTGAAGCAATGCAAGAAGAGTTAAATCAATTTGAAAGGAATGAAGTCTGGTACTTAGTTCCCAGACTTACTCATCAAAGGGTAATTGGCACTAAGTGGGTATTCAGGAATAAAATGAATGAAGATGGTATTGTTACCAGAAACAAACCAAGACTAGTTGCCAAAGGTTATTGCCAGGAAGAAGGCATTGATTTTGATGAGACATTCGCACCAGTTGCAAGGCTTGAAGGATCAGATTATTATTAGCCTATGCTGCTAAGAAGAACTTCACTGTCTATCAGATGGATGTGAAGTCGGCTTTTCTCAATGGAGAATTGCAAGAAGAAGTTTACGTTGAACAACCTCCTGGATTTGAAGCTTATCAACAAGGAGACAAAGTGTATCGTCTGAAGAAAGCTCTCTATGGACTGAAACAGGCTCCAAGAGCATGGTATGATACTTTATCTGACTTTCTTTTAGTTAAAGGATTTCGCAAAGGTAAAGTAGATAAGACTTTGTTTACTATTGAATGGGATAATCATATATTGTTAGTTCAAATATATGTGGACGATATTATTTTTGGTTCAACTAACCAACAAATGTGTGAGAAGTTCTCTAAGCTGATGCAGAACAAGTTTGAAATGAGCATGATGGGAGAACTAAATTACTTTCTTGGATTACAAGTTAAACAGCTACCTGATGGTATCTTTATTAATCAAGCAAAGTACACAAAAGATCTGTTCAAGAAATTTGGTATGGAAACTAGCTCATCTGTTAGTGTTCCTATGTCTACTGGACTTCGTCTGGACAAGGATGAAGATGGCAAATCAGTTGACATCACCAAGTACAGAGGCATAATTGGGTCACTGTTATACTTAACAGCTAGCAGACCTGATATTATGTATTCTGTTGGGGTTTGTGCGAGATTTCAATCAAATCCTAAGGAATCTCATCTCTTAGCTGCTAAAAGGATATTAAGGTATCTTAAAGGCACTCAGGAATTGGGATTGTGGTATCCAAGGGAATCAGGGTTTGAACTTATTGGATATTCAGATTCTGACCTTGCTGGCTGCAAAATTGATAGGAAGAGTACTACAGGTACTTGTCAATTTTTAGGCAGTCTTCTAATCTCATGGATGAGTAAGAAACAGACTTCAGTATCCATATCTACTGCTGAAGCTGAATACATTGCTGCTGGAGCATGTTGTGCACATATACTTTGGTTGAAGCATCAACTAGAAGACTATAATCTCAAAATCAGTGGAATCCCTATCTAATGTGACAATACAAGTGCAATCTCACTTACTCAGAATACTACTAGTCATTCCAGGACTAAGCATATTGAGATCAAACATCACTTCATCAGAGACCATGTTGAAAAAGGAAATGTTATTATTGAGTATGTTCATACAGACAATCAGATTGCTGATATTTTCACCAAACCTTTAAGTGATGCAAGATTTTCTACTCTAAGAGTGGAACTGGGCTTGTTAAAATTGGATTCATAAGCTGAGGGGGAACCTATTAGAAGACTGGGTTCATCAGCTGACTAATCTGATAGCAACAAGTGTTATACTTCAAGAAGACTGACTCTCAACAGACTAGTTGACTGATGAATTCTTGAATTCAGGGGGAACGTGTAAGACTAGCGGTACTCCTGTCTTATAGATGAAATCTTCAATGACAGTTAGTTGAAGTTGTTTTAATCAGAAGATTTGTTCTTAATTCTTGAAGATCTGAAGATTATTTATCTTGCTGGATTGACAAACAGCAGAGGAAGATCACTAGATATTGGCTTTCACTAGTGATATATTGTATCAGACAAGTCATCTATCAGATAAGTATTATTTTACTCATCTGTTTATTTATGTCAGCTTATAGTTAGTGTTGTATTAAAACGTTTTATCTAAAGCACGCTTTTATAAGTAACAGACAAGTGGCGTTTCAAATTCCCGCCCGTGTGACATAATTAATGCTTTTTGAAATCCGCGTATCACGATCAGACGATCTACTTTTCAGTAACTGATCTAACGGTTGGCACTAATCACGGAAACCAACATCAAACCAACATCTATAAATCCAGATCTGATCAGCTTACTAAGCTTTTACGCACCCTCAAAATTTCAAAAGCACAGAGCATTTTTGCATTCAAGTTTACTGCAAATCTCTCTTGTTTTTCCTTAATGTTTTTCAGAAATGTCTGCCAAAGAAGCTAGCGCTGAAGGTATGTTCCTAAACTACCTGACGTATCACACGACTGGCACTCCAATGATGAAAGAAATTCTGGAAAAATTCAAGGCGGCAACCCTAGTTAACTTCATGGAGGCTCATGAAGATATGGTATTTAAAGATCAAATTATGGAGTATTATGGTTTGGAAGGGAAGCCGGACTATGAAAAACTGGAAATTAATGCCAAAATTGGGGGTAAGGTTATCTGTATAACTCCCAAGCTGCTGAATGAGAAATACGGACTCACTCTTGAAGGTTCAACTGAGATTTCAACCCTAGTTGAACCCTTTGAAGCCGATTTCTGGAATCTGGCTGCAAAGAAGAATGAAGTTTTGTCTGGCAGTATCAAGAAGAATCAGCTGAAGGACGAATTTCAGCGTATGGCAGATTTAGTTGCCAAAGTACTGGAAAATTGCACATTTTCACTGGATAGTGTGACAATGAGGAGATTTCATACCATGATTGTTGTCTATTATGGTTTGAAGGTGAACTGGGCAACCTTCATTTGGTACATTCTTGCTGATCACAAGGAGCGTGGTCAAACACTTCACAAAATCTTCCTTAGTCATCTGCTGCTGAACATGGGATGAACGATGACAAATGGCAAGGACGTTCACAAGGCCAAGGAACTAAAGATTTATGAGACAGTGAAGTCTGGAAGGTCTAAAGGACCTGCTTATGTGCCAGAAAAGAGGCAATAAAAAAGGAAGGCTGCTGAGCCTAAAGAGCCAGCTGTTAAGGCCAAGAGAAGTAAGGCAACTGTTCAAACAGCTAAGCCAGTTGTTCAAGCCAGAACAGTCTCGCCTAAGGAGATGAAAGTTGCTGATGCTATCATGGATCAGACAACTACGGAAATTGAGGAGATGGCTTATGACTTATCTCCTGAAAGAACCATTTCAGCTGAAGTGCCAGCTGAAAATGTTTCTAAAAGGACAAGGAGCGCAATGAAAGACACTGCTACATCCGCTGTTGTCCATCATACAAAGAAAACAGCTAGATAGAAGATGACGTTCATTGAAGAAGATAAAGAACTTTCTGAGCTGGTAAGAGAAGGTTCTCCAACAGCAGAGAGGCCTGTTGTATCAGAGAAGAAGTCTGCTGAAGTTAAGTCAGCTGATGAACAAGTTAAACAGACTACTTCTGCACCAACAGCTGAGGTTGCTCAACCTTAAAAGGATCCTGAAGTGCAGATCCTTGAACCGATTGCTGGTGCACCAGTAGCAATTGCTGCTCCAGAACCAACAGCTGCGGCAGCAGTTGTTGAATCAAGAGCTGCCAGGAAGAAAAGGACTGGCAAATCAAAAGTGACAGCTTATCACAAAAAGAAGCGCGAGGACGCTGAACAAAGGAAGTGTGATGAAGCTGAACTTAAAAGAGCTTTGGAAGCGAGCAAGAAAGATGCTGATGTCAAGAAAATGACTGAAGCAGAATTGGCTGCCATGGAAGAAGCAGACTTGGCAAAAGCTCTTGAAGACAGTAAGAAGGATGCACATGGACTAAGACGGTCAGAAGGCATCGTGATTGACAGACCCAAGGAAGGACAATATGTACTACCAAGGGCCAAACCAGTCAAAAGAAAGAAGTCTGAAGTCAGAAGAGCACTTGAAATTGTTCAAAGTGACTCTACTATCTTCAGAAAGTTTGAAGCTGAGCTGGAGAGGATAAATCAGCTGCTTCAATCTAGAACCACCTTTCTCCCAGAAAAGATACGATACAACAGATGGAGGGAGTATAGGTTAACCAAGTCTGAGGAAGAAATCCAAGCATGGAAGGAGTTTGCTGATGAAGGATGCTGGGTTCTAAGTTGGCTGCATACAACTTCTATTGCAAAGGCGTTGGATTCAGACTTTGTTAGAGACAGACTACATGACTTTGCAAGAGTCATTGTAAGTCAGGAGGCAACTGCTACAAAGGATTCATTGCCAAATAAACCAAGTCCTGCTGATGATTTGGTGGATAGACCAGTTAAGATCGCTGTCTACACAACTATGAAAAATGGGCTGAACGATCAAGATATGAACCTGGTTCAACCAGTGATGTGCCCACTTTACCAAGTTTGCAGCGTATTGCCTTTGGCTCAGAAATCAGTACATATCAAGAACAGCTGAGTGCTCAACAGTCTACTTCACCTTTTGTTCCAGCTCACTTGATTCGTCAGAAGACTGTGGTGTCTGCTGCTTCTGACGGTACTGAGATCATTCACATTGCTGATGAGCCAGCTAGTGAAGAACAGAAGAAGGACCAGCATGCTGCAGAAATCAACCTGGATACATCAAACAAACTGCCTGCTGAAGTCAAAGATTTGATTCCTTTAGCCATTGAGTGGAAGGCTGAAGATAATCAAGTTCTTCATGAAGCTCCTGTTCAACAGGAAGAACCTGCTGAAGCATCAACCTCTGTTCCTACTGCTGACTTGCATTCTTCACTGATGGAGTCAATGCAGATGTTGATTGATAATGCCATGAAGGAGATGGAACGGAGGAATCAGCTGATGTTGAAGCAAATGCAGGAGGCTACTGCAAAGATGGTGCAGGAAGCCATAGAGAATTTTCCTCTACCACCAGACAATTCCCTCGCACTGACTCAGAGCATTTTGGGCATGCATAGAAGTATTGAAGACGTGAAGGCTGATGTGAATCACCTACACACTGCTCTTCAAAGGCAAGAGTCTGATATTGCAGGAATTGCTAGAGTTATGAAGGAAGTTGGTGAAGCAGAAATTGAGAAAAATGTTGCACTAATGCAAGAGTTCACTGCTGTAATCAATAAAGCTCAAAGTGAAATGTCAACACTTCAGCTGAATGTTGACTACCTAAATGACTAATCTGGTGAGATGAAGACTACTCAACTTCGTATGGAAGCAACTCAAAATCATCACTCTGATCAACTCCGAGTTGTGGATCAAAACATCCGAAAGCTTTGTGCTGCTGTCAACGTAACTCCTGATCAACTCAACCCTACTGCTGATGACAAAAAGGGGGAAGAGGAATCAGCTAAGAGGAGTGTTGCTGCTGCAACTGTTCAAGTACAAGACCAACGAGCTGCTGCTGAAAACCCAAATGAAGATAAAGTACTTGAAGAGGAAGCTGAAGATGAAGAAGCTGCTGAAGAAGAGCTTAAGGACGTAGCAAAATCTGACAAAGAGTTGGCTGCCTCCAAAGACTCTGCTGAAG
The DNA here is from genome assembly GCA_034814905.1 of Penstemon davidsonii. Lineage (NCBI taxonomy): Eukaryota > Viridiplantae > Streptophyta > Magnoliopsida > Lamiales > Plantaginaceae > Penstemon > Penstemon davidsonii. The sequence goes on along the minus strand of JAYDYQ010001086.1, from coordinate 10,733,822 downwards.
AACAGCTAGATCGAGACAGAAAATACAAGAAATTAGAGGACATCAAAAGAAAGATCGAAGCTGCCTCAAAGAACTTGGAAGTATTTTCCAGTGGAGAAGATGAAGATGATGAGAGTGAAGAGTATGAAAAAGAGGAAGAAGAGGAAGATGAAGAAGCTGAAGACTAGGCTAGATTTTCTAGACTAGGTTATCTGTTGAAAAATGTTGTAATCAGCTTACTTTATTTGTAATTTCACTTAAGTCAATTTTCTTGTAAACTTGTACTGTAATCTTTCAAAGAACATTGATAAAAGTCAAGTTTCCAACAAATTATTTCTATCTCAGAAATTTTTGAGGACTTAACTTTAGTTTTAGGTACATGTACTTAGCTGAAATTTTGTCATCATCAAAAAGGGGGGAAATTGTTGGATGAAGATGAAGACTTAAAAGTGAAGGGAGGTTTTGATGAGTTCCAAAAGTCATCAGCTAAGTATGGAAGCTTAGTACAAACCTTAGAAGATATTTGACCAAGGAAGAATTTACTTCAGACGAATCAAATATGGTCCATAAGACTACTGATCTGTTGCTGAAGAAAGGAATCAGACTGGTGGATTTTCAGCCGACTCAAATCAGATTAGTTCAAGTTTGGGATCAGCCGAGTGTACATCAGACGAGTGATTTCGATCAGCAGAGTGAAGGTGGATCAGAAGTTATTGCAACGGTAATAAATGCACTTGGAGTAATAAATGCTGAAGAGGAAGGGTATTTATGACAAATGATTGAAGAGAAACCTCGTATCAGCTTGGTGCATTAATGCGGACTGACAGAAGGTACAGTAGAGTGTACAGTGTTCAGTCGCAGGTAGCCGTTTCTGCAGAAGGGACCAGTACTCGGGGATTTGAACACCTGTCGATCTCTCAACGGGCAGATTTTCAAATCTCAAGTATAAATAGTTCAGTTCAAGAGTTGAAGAAGAAGAAGCAACACAACTGAGATTAAAATCGAAGCAGAATTCTTCTAAGTCTCAACTTCAAGAACAGAACACTCATCAGCCGAGTCATTTGTTGACGAAGCAGAATAGAGAGAAAACAAAATATACATACAAATATGAGTGATTTTGTGAGAAACGTGTTGTGAGAAGTAGATATCCATCTAAGTGAGTGATATTACTTCAGAGAGTAAAAGTTTCTTTGTGATTTCCTATTGTGAACTTGTGGCCTTTTCATTTGTTGATTGGCGCAAGCATTGTATATTGTAAACTGTGTGTTTATAGTATAACCCAAGATCTAAGTGATTTGGAAGAGTGGACTAAAGGATTTCTATCCATATAACCACTATAAAAATTCTTTGTGTTTATACTTGCATAATTTCTTGCATGTTTTCAAAGAGCATATTTGAACACGTAAAGGTTAACTGTTGAAAAGTTTTAAAAGGAGTTTGCAAAACTGGGGATAAAACTTTTTCTAAGTTAAGAAAACTACTTGTGAAAAACACTAGAAAAATCCGCTGCAAGTTAGTAAATTTAAAACTGTGATTTTGATAAAATCAGCTAAGTAAAATCAGAAGAGTGGTCAACTCTGTTGTTCAAAGCTTTGTGCAAGATCAGCTTAGTCTACTTACAATTCTTGATCAGCTTAGTCTGCTGACATTAAAAGTTAGAGAATTTTAAAAGATAAATTTTTAGAGGTCTATTCCCCCCCCCCCCCCCCTTCTAGACCTCATCTGACCACTTGGGACTAACAGAGATAATAACTAATTAGATTAATTGGGCTGATTTAATTAATGGATTAATTAAATTAAGTTGCAAGACATGGGCCTTTTAATTAAAAGCCCAGAAGAAGTCTTGCAAGACTAGGTAGGGGCGATTTTTGATGCGATAAGAAGAGGAGAGTTTGTTTTCTTGTATGACAAGGAGGATCTAAAAAGATATACAAGTATATCTTGTTTCCTAATAAGATAAGGAAAAGGTCTTGAAGAGATATCTATTAAGAGAAGGATTCTTCTCTTATAAATAGATATCTCCTCACAACTCTTCTAAAAAAAAGAGAACTCTTCAACACTTTTGCACAATAACCCTAGCCGCCCCTAGCCCTAGCCGCCCCCTTGCACTGTGCCGCCCCCTCTCTTTCTGTCTTCCATATCTGGATCTAAGTTCTGAAACTGGATCTGCTTCTTCCTCCATTGACAGCCTTCAAGATCTAGTTCGTAGCATGTGACTTGAAGGTGTTACTACAATCCAACTGGTGTGGATACACTCTGGAGGTGAGACAATTGGATCACTAGTTCTGAATCAGCAATAAAGCCGGAGGTTGCCACCACCTTGCCTGTGGTGAGGTAAAATCGCATATCTCCACTTTTAATCTATTGTTGATTGCTTGTTTCAACCTTTTCGCATACATAAGGTGGAAAATATATCTTGGGATTGATGGGTGCCTCGGAAAAATTTTAAATTCCGCACTCTCGTTGTTTTGACAACCGGGGAATTCCCAACATTGGCAAAGGTAGCGGTACCAAGACCTAAGAAAGAAAAGGTTGGACAAAAAATTGGACCAAAAACCGTGATTGCTACTATATAGGTCATGCGGAAAATAGTAGCGCTTACAGATTTCTAGTGTTCAAATCTGAAATAAGCAACTTACACGTGAATACTATAATTGAATCACGTGATGCTACATTCTTCGAGAATGTATTTTCACATAAGAAGAACTCGAACGTTACTTCTAATAAGAGACCATATGAATTAATTTCTAGGGAAGATAATTCTCAAATCAGCAATGAGGTTGTTGATCACTGGTTGTACGAATCAATCTCTAAGGAAAATGATTCTCAAATCAGTCACGAGGTTACTGAAGAGCCTAGAAGGAGCAAACGAGCTAAAATAGCTAAATCCTTCGGCCCAGATTTCTTAATTTATATGATTGAGGATGACCCTCAAACATATAAAGAAGCAATGACTGTTCCCGATGCAGCGCATTGGAAAAAGGCGATAGACAATGAGTTACAATCTATCCTAAGTAATAATACTTGGGAATTGGTTGATCTTTCTACGGGAAGTAAACCAATTGGATGTAAATGGATCTTTAAAAAGAAATTAAAACCTGACGGGTCTATCGATAAATATAAAGCTAGATTAGTACCTAAGGGGTATCGACAAAAGGAAGGAATAGACTTCTTTGATACCTATTCACCAGTGACTAGGATAACATCCATAATATTATTAATAGCTCTAGCAGCTATACATAATCTTGAAATTCATCAAATGGATGTTAAAATGGCTTTCCTTAATGGTGAATTAAATTAGGAAATATATATGGAGCAACCACAGGGTTTCATTGTTAAAGGAAAAGAGAACAAAGTTTGTAAACTTGTTCGATCTCTTTATGGCCTTAAACAAGCTCCTAAACAATGGCATGAGAAATTTGATAGTGTCATGCTTAAAAATGGCTTTCGCATCAATGAATGTGACAAGTGTGTATACATAAGACAATACAGACAAGCAACTGTCATAGTTTGTCTTTATGTAGACGATATGTTAATATTTGGGACTAACATGGAGGTTATTAAGTCCACAAAGAAAATATTAACAAATAATTCGATATGAAGGATCTCGGCGAAGCCGACGTTATTTTAGGAGTTAAAATAACAAGATCATCAAGTGGTATTAAATTATTTCAGTCACACTATGTGGAAAAGGTACTCGAGAAATTTAAGAAGCATGGATTTAGAGGAACTAACAATCCGTTTCTTCCATCGACGGTGTTACACAAAAATAAAGGAGATAGTGTATCACAAAATGAGTATGCTCGTATAATTGGATGTCTCATGTATATCATGAATTGCACGAGGCCAGACATCGCCTGCTCAATCAATAAATTGAGTAGATATACGAGTAATCCAAGCAAGCTTCACTGGGAAGCACTAATGAGAGTGCTTGGATACCTAAAGAATACATCAGAGTATGCATTACACTATGGAAAAATCAAAGTCTACAAGTGGGTATGTATTCACAATAGAAGGAGGCGCAATCTCTTGGAAATCTTCTAAACAGACGTGTATAGGTCGACCCACAATGGAGTCGGAGTTTATAGCTTTGGATAAAGCTGGGGAAGAAGTTGAGTGGCTTCATAACTTCCTAGAAGATATTACACTATGGCCAAAACCGGTGTCAGCCATATGTATACATTGCGATAATCAAGCAGCTTTACATAGAGCTCACAAATTTATTATAATGGTAAGTCACGACATATTCATCGTCGACATAATACCTTGACACATTTACTCTCAAATGGAATAATTTCCATTGACTTTGTGAAGTCAAAAGATAACCTCGCGGATCCGTTTACTAAAGGATTATCTGGTGAGAGAGTAGAATGTGCGTCGAGGGGAATGGGCTTAAAAGCCTAAAAATATAACTAAGTTACCTTGTACGGAAACCTAACTTGGCGACTGGAGATCCCACGGACCAAGTTCAATAGGACAACCAGTCTTGGTTAACTTAAACAAGTGGAGCACTTTAGAGTTCAACTCTAGCTCATTCCTATGATGCAAAAAGTGCAACCTACAGCGTTTGATTAGGTTAAGCTTATGCTTTTAATGACGCCTATATCTTGTTAAAAACAAGTGGAGTATAGTAGGATACTCTTGATAGATGCGGTCACCTATGTAAGTGTGAGCTGGGTTCGCTCGTTGAGAATTCTTATAAGGCTGGAATCCTCTAAAGCACTCACAGAACCCAAGAATGTTCAGGGCCAAAACGAACACAACCGAGAACTTTTAACAAATCGGTCTAATGCTGTGTTAAGTTTATTGTCTTGGTTTACACAAACAGCCGACAGTTCGAGATGAAATATTTCACTGATTGGCTAAGTAAATCCGATAAACTCTAACCAGGGAAGGTTCAAGATGGAATATTTCACCTATCCCGATGCAGTTTCCTAAAGGATATTTGACTTGATATGTCTCGTGCGACGAGATATGAAGAATAATTTCATTCATTTGTGGGGGATTGTTGGATTTTGTGGGTATTAACCCAATTGGATTGATCCCAATTGGAGTTAAGCCCATAAAATAGAAATGAATGAAAGTTGGAGAGAAAAATGCCTTCATCCCACATGGAGGAAATTGGAAGAGTTTTTGTCATTTATAATGCAAAAATTTGGATAAGGGTTGGGCCCCTTGGGGGTACCAAGTTTTGTGAGGGGAGAAGACGTGCATGACCATGGTTTCACCACGCGCGCGTGCCGCCGCCGTCGTCCGTCCGACCGACAGGCCGGCTCGGCTCGACACGTCACGGTCCGGTCCGTTCTCGGGTTTGGGTTTGGATTGGGATTGGGCTTGGGCAAAATATTATCTTTTTGGACAAAATTTAATTAATATTTTTACCCAAATACTAAAAGCCCAATTAACTGAAAGTCCAAAATCCAGCATGAAAGATCCGCGGGTGATCCAACCGAATAGGATCCGTGGACGACCCGGTTCGGCAAAAAGATCCGCGCGCCCTTTTTAAATGAAATGGTGTGTCGGTTCGGTTTAAACCGAACCGGTTGCACCTTTTCAGATTAAGTGGTTATATCCGAATAGACACACCCTTCCAAACAAAGCCTTTCAATTGCTATAAATAGGAGAAGAATCTGGCCAATTCTTCACTTTGAAAATTTATAAGCAATATAAGCAGAAATACTCTCCTTTCTTTATTCCGTTCTTCATTATTAAACCGTCGAAGTTCTGTTTGTTAAAGTTCGTCGTGGGCTCTTTGTTCGTGCAAACAAGAAGCATCAGACTGTTGTATCTTGGGAGACTACCGGGAATCGACTGTGTGCACCGTATGCAGCCCGAAAATATTATCTTAAGGAGATTGCTTCCGCAGCCTCAGTCTTATTTCATCTCCTTTACTTTTTCTCGTTAATAATTCAGTGAGTTAATTTGATTTTCATATTTACAAGTTAAATTAATTTCTGAAAAACTCTTGCTATTAAGTTTACATAGTTTTGTTAAACAAAAAAATCGGCTAGACAACTTTATAAACTAAATCAAATTTCCTTTACAATCATAATTCATACTGTTTTTCTATAATTTTATTTTTTACTACGTTCTGTTCATGTATATGAACACTTAAGTAACATTGATTTGTTTATTCATTTATATTCATTTCAAATACTTAAAAATTATTCAAACTAAGTTACTGTACGATTTTAAATTTCAAATTGAAATACAAATTTTATTTTATAATTAAGTTTCTATTCCACTACTTTGTTTTTATTAAAACTTTCTGAATATAGTAATATACATATACTATATTGGTTCGGTAAACTATACTTAACTACAGTTATGGTTTATACTTAATTACTATTATAGTAATTATAAGAAATATAAATTAAGTATATTTCTATTACACAGATTGTTAAATGCTACCAACAACATGTCTTTAAAAAAAATTAAAGTATGAAGTGTGTTTAAATTCATGGATTTGACACTGTAATTGATTATCAAGTTTTGAGTGCACTCTCCAGTTACTAATGTTATTAATTCAAATGTATCTACTTATATATATACTAGAAAGGTATACGTGCGTTGCACGTAATTAACTAATTTTCTATGTTAGTTGAATCATATAATTATTTTTCATCATATTATGATCTTAATGACACACCACATTATTTTTTGACTAAATCAATTTAATTATTTCTATATTGTTACAAAGAATTTAAAGTTGTTATAAAAAATACCTAAAACCAAACCTTTAAAATAAAAAATGAACTATAATTACTAAGTATTTCTAATCTAAAATTACATGTCTACATAATTATTATTCTAAAATAATCATTTGAACGAATGGACAATATCAAATTTTTTCTTACTTGACCTTGATATTTTCATCTAAACCAGTTTTCACAGGTTTAACCTTTTTTTTTTTTTTTATCGATTTAACCAGTCTTGCCGGTTATACCTATCTTTTACTGAGTTCATCTATTTTCAATGACATGCCTAATCCATTTTTTTAACTAATCTAACCCGATTTTACCAATTTTCTTCAATTTTGTCAAGTAAAAATGCTTTTACACTAAGTTTACCATTTTTTTTTGTTATTTTAACATGTTCTTTCATCGATTTCAGTAGCTTTTACATTAAGTTTACCATTGTTTTATGCTATTTTAATCCGTTCTTTCATCGATTTCACCCATTTTTGTGTTTTATCCCATTTGTTAATCAATTCACTCATTCTTACCGCTTTAACCAAATTTTAGTCGATTTTACCTATTCTTATGCTGATTCAACCCATTTTCTCACCTATTTCACATTTTTTGCCAATTTAACTCATTTTTTTGTTTTTGTTCTTTCATCGATTTGATCCCTCCCCCCCCAACCCCCCCTTGTTATCAATGTTTAACCAATATCATTCATTTTATACCAATTATCCATTTTTGGCGGCTTATCCCGTTGTTTTATCAATTGCACCATTTTTTTTGTTTTAACTCGTTTTTCTTCCATGTAACCCATTTTTCCATTGATTTTACCATTTTTTATCATACATATTTTTAATAGAATTTTAACTATTTTCATCAATTTTAACCCTCTATGTTTTGCCTTATTTTGGCTTTAAGTAAATAGTACTTTTTTTTTAATTCATATAGCCCGAAGGTGGCCTTTTGTTTTTAGGTTGTTTAATAAGTGATAATTTCTTAAGAACTTTCAAAAGAAATATCGAGTTTACCTGCTTTTACACTGACTTAATCATTTCGTTTTTGTTATTTTAGCCCGTTCTTTCATAGATTTCACCCTTTTTATGTGGTTTATCCCATTTGTTAATCAAACCATCAATTCTCTCTAGTTTAACCCAATTTTAGTTGATTTTCACATTTGTTAATCAATTCACTCATTCTCTTCGGTTTAACCAAATTTTAGTCTGATTTTACTTACTCTTTGGCTTATTTATATTTTCTCACATATTTCACAATTTTTTTGCCAATTAACTCATTTTTTTGTTCTTGTTCTTTTATCGATTTCTTCCCTTTTTTTGTTATCCTGTGTTTAGCCGATGTCATTCATTCTTCTTTTTTCCGATTTTTCCCATTTTTTTATCGGTTAACCTTGTTTTTTTTTTTTTTTTTATCAATGGCACCATTTTTGTTTTGCTTTAGCTCGCTTTTCTTTCTATCTAACCCATTTTTCCATTTATTTTACTATTTTTATCATATATTTTTAATCGAAATTTACCTGTTTTTGCCTGTTTTAACAATTGTGTAGCCGAGTCATTCATTTCTTTTACCGGTTTTACCCTTTTTTTGTCGGTTAACCTTGTTTTATCAATGACACCATTTTTTTTGCTTCAACTCGCTTTTCTTTCAATCTAAACCATTTTTCCATTGATTTTACCAAAATACAACATCAATTTTTTTTTTCTTTCTCGACCTTGATAATTCCATCTAAACAATTTTCACAGGTTTAACCTTTTTTTATTTATCGATTTCACCAGTTTTACGTGTTATACATGTCTTTTACTGAGTTCATCCATTTTCAATTACTTGCTTAATCCATTTTTTAAACAATTTGACCTGTTGTTACCAATTTTCCACAATTTTGCTGAGTGACCTATTTTATCGATTTAACCCGCTTTTACACTGAGTTTATATTTTTTGTTTTGTTATTTCAACATATTTTATCACCAATTTCATTCGTTTTTACATTGAGCTTACCATTCTTTTTGTTATATTAAATCGTTCATTCACCGATTTCACCCATTTTTGTGGTTATCTCATTTGATAATCAATTTACGCGTTCTCTCCGATTTAACCAAATTTTTATTTGATTTTACTTATTCTTTTGCGGATTAACCTATTTTCTCACCTATTTCGCCTTTTTTGTTGTCTATTTAATTTATTTATTTTGATCTTGTTCATTCATCAATTTGACCCTTTTTTTTATCTCGTGTTTAGCAGATATCATTCACTTCTATCGATTTATCCATTTTTTTCGGTTTACCATGTTGTATTATCGATTGCACAATTTTTTGTTGCTTTAACTTTTTTTTCTTCGATCTAAATCCATTGATTTTTTATCATATATTTTTTAATCGAATTTTACCCGTTTTCAACGGTTTTATCCATTTCTATGTGTTGAGTTTTTATTGGTTTAAACCTATTGGGAGAGGTACCCACTCATTTTTTTTGCTCTTGTTCTTTTATCGATTTGATCTTTTTTTTTCTTATTATCTCGTGTTTAGTTGATATCATTTTCTTTAATCGATTTTACCCTTTTACCATGTTGTTATATCAATTGCACCATATTTTATTTTGCTTTAACTCATTTGTTTTATATCTAACACATTTTTCCATTGATTTTAACATTTTGTGTATAATATATTTTTAATCTAATTTCATCTTTTTTACCGATTTTAACCATTTTTATGTTTTGACTTTATTTTTCTTAAGCCAATTATAAGTTTTTCTGTTAACTAAATAGTATCTTTTTTTTTATTAATATAGCACGAAGGTGGCATTTTTTTAGGTTATTTAATAAGTGATAATTTCGTAAGTGCTTTCCAAATAACTATCGATTTCACCTGCTCTTACACTGAGTTTACCATTTCTTTTTTATTATTCTAACTTTTTCTTTCACCGGTTTCACCTATTTTTTGTGGTTTATCCCATTTGTTAATCATTTTTTCCACTCTCTTCGGTTTAACCCAATTTTTAGTTGATTTTATCTCATTCGTTAATAAGTTCACCTATTCTCTCATGTTTAACCAAATTTTAGTCGATTTTACTTTTTTTTTTGTTGATTTAACATTTTTCTCACCTATTTCACTTTTTTTTTGCCAATTTAACTCATCTTTTTGTTCTTGTTCTTTTATCATTTTGATCAGTTTTTTCTTATTATCAGTGTTTACTTGATTTCAGTGTTTACCAGTTTTACCCATTTGTGGAACATTTGATTGTTAGGAATTTAGCTAGATTGAAATCAATATTTTTCTTCGAAATTTAATAATGGCAAAAATTAATATATATATATATATATATATATATATATATATTTAACAAATAAGCAAATTATTCTTGAAACGATAATAAAATTTGTTAGTCCTCATATTAGTTTCCGTGGACAACTTTCTAAGTTTCTATTTTTTTTTTTAACTTCACCTACATTATTAAGTCTACCAAATTTATGTATTGTCCAATTTTTTTTTTTTATTGTATTTACTATTATTTTGATACAATAGTGTTTATATTGAAGTAGACTTCCTTTTCATGTTACAATTTTGGTACCATTGGACACGCAAATACAAATTTGATAACACAAGATAGATTTTTATTGCAACTTTGGTACCATTTGGACGGAAACGAATGGAAAAACGTCTTTATCTTCCATTTTTCCTCCAAAATCACTCACGTGATTTGCACGCCTGCACATGATCAACTCTATGTATGATTTTTCAATTTTTTCCAAGAAGTTTTTCCGCCCGTGTCCGTCCAAATGGTTCTAAAGTTGCAATGAAAATATATCATGTGGTATCAAATTTGTAATTTTATGTCTAATGGTACCAAAGTTACAATAAAAACTTATCATATGATATTAAATTTATATTTTCGTGTCTAATGGTATCAAAGTTACATGATGATCCATCCTAGAGTACCAAAAAAAATTAAATTTCCTGAATTTGAGTTTGAAAAGAGTTTGGGCTTAAGCATACCCAAAATTTGTAAGAGCATATGATATTAAATTTATATTTTCGTGTCTAATGGTATCAAAGTTACATGATGATCCATCCTAGAGTACCAAAAAAAATTAAATTTCCTGAATTTGAGTTTGAAAAGAGTTTGGGCTTAAGCATACCCAAAATTTGTAAGAGTAAAGGGCATATATTTATTTGGGTTGGACCACAAAGGGCCCAACCGGAAAACATGTCATATTCTTTATTCTTTTACGGGGAAAAAACATTTGGTTAAATATTTTTTTAAAAATTTACATTTTATAATTTATGCAATACAGGTTAGATTGGTTCCGGGTCGTAAGATATTTCTGACATAGTGATTGATGTATTCACCGTTTCTCTAAAAAAAAGTACACTCCAATTTTTAATGTTGTCGTAAATTTAAGGGAAATTTACATAGACACCCCATGGCTATTATCCTAATTACATGATTTTACCCTCATGTTACAAATATTACAAAGACACCCCCCTCGACTGAAACTAGATTACAAGGACACCCCTGCTACCTCCTCAAAAATTACAATTGTCTAATTACCAAAATTAAATTCTAACTTTTGTTCCTCTCATCAAGACGAGTTCATAGACACCAACCTTATCAAATTTCATCGAGTAATTTGGGAGAAATGGCGACCGAGTTTGAAATTTCAGATCTAGGGTTCTTCGCGAACTAAACTTTGAACAATGATTTCTCTCAAATTACTCGATAAAATTTGACAAGGTTGGTGTCTTTTTTTTCCTCTCATCAAGACGAGTTCACAGACACCAACTTTGTCAAATTTGATCGAGTAATTTGGGAGAAATTGTTGTTCAAAGTTAAGGAAAATCTTTAAGTTCCTTAATTTTGAACAACGATTTCTCCCAAATTACTCGATCAAATTTGACAAGGTTGGTGTCTGTGAACTCGTCTTGATGAGAGAAAAAAAAAAACACCAACCTTGTCAAATTTTATCGAGTAATTTGAGAGAAATCATTGTTCAAAGTTTGGTTCGCGAAGAACCCTTGATCCGAAATTTCAAACTCGATCGCCATATCTCCCAAATTACTCGATGAAATTTGACAAGGTTGGTGTCTATGAAATCGTCTTGATGAGAAGAAAAAAAGCCCCAAATTAATTTTGAAAAATAGACAATTGTAATTTTTGAGGGGGTAGCAGGGGGTGTCCTTGTAATATAGTTTTGGTCGAGGAGGGTGTCTTTGTAATATTTGAAATAAGTGGGTAAATCTTGTAATTAGGGTAATAGACAGGGTGTGTCTATGTAAATTTCCCTAAATTTAAAGATTTGATCATGAACAATTCTGTAGAACATTAATTCCATGTATTAACTCAGCTAGAGTTAATTTAAATTATTTCAAAGTGAAGAATTTGAAATTGGTAAAAGTGCAAAGTTCAAGATATATTGAATATGAAAAAAGAAATTAAAGTCATATTTATCTCCTTTTTCAGAGAACATTTCAATACTCTTTCTCAAACTTCAAAAATATTTTCGTTACAAAAAAAAAAAAAAAAAAAAAAAAAAAAAAAAATCCTTTTATCTCTTCAAAAACTCTGTTCATTAAAAATAATTCACAATTTGTTAATTCATTATTCACAATTACAAAAATATAAATAAACTGAGAAAAGAGTTATCCTTGATTTTCTTTTTCTGCCGAATTTCAATATTGAAAAAAGGCTTTTGCTTCATTTTTTTGAATAAAAATACAGTTTAGGTCCTTTTTCAATTTTGGAATTTTAAATAATGATTCCAGGGCTTTTATTGAATTTAGAATAATGAAGTATAGGCCAGTGAAACTGCAGTCTGTTGGTAAAATTGAGGTCCAAATAAAGACTAATTTAACCTAACCCATCAATAAATAAAGGTAATAAGGATTGAATTAAATTGGGTCGAATTAGTGGGCCAACCCATGAGGCTTAACTGATATTGCTAGAGCTATAAATGCAATTTTGAGATATCATCACAATTCACACCTCACAAGTTATGCTCTGATCCATTGCTTATTATTCTCCAAATTGATTACCTTTTTTTAGATGATTTGTCTATTATGAAATAGCTGCAAAACTATCTTCAATAAAATAGGTGATCTTCTCCATCAAAATTTATCAAGATTAAATTCAGGTCATATAATTTTTATCCAAGGCAAAAATGATCAACTAGACCCTTTTTTTAGTTTGACAAATCTGAAAATGGAAATGTACTTTCATACCCTCATATAAATATGTTTAATAAATCCTAAAAAATACATAAAATCTCACTTCTTTATCTCCATCTTCATCTCTCCCCTCCTTCAAAACCATATCAACACCAGCCCACCACCACCTCCGCCACCATCTCCTACAAATATATCTTTTGTCACAAATTCGGGCCACGCAAAGGCCATTTTTGGCCGTCGGGTTGCCGGAAATGGCCAACCGGCCACGCAGCCTCCATTCCCATCCCTACAGCAGTCCTAGATTTGTTGGGATTTTTACAGGAAAACGAGCCTCAGACAGCGGAAATATAAAAGTTTTAGGCTCCCCTTGAGAATCTTGTCAGGATACAATCCGGTATATATTTAAACTAATATTAAACAAGTATACTAATTGCTAGATTAAGTTATATCTGCTTCCTAGAACTTTCGAGCCAAACTCTGATGCTGTAGAAGTAGATCCCAGAGATCCACGAACTTGCCCTCAAGATTGCACTTCCAGTCCCAAGCTTTTGCTTAGCGCCCCACGTGTTGTGCCTTTACGGTTCAATACACCACATACACACGAAAATCTCGGAACTTCTGATCAGCTAGAACACAGAAGAAACGAGATGCGAAACTCGAAAGAAAAAGGCAGAAGCCAATCGGCTTTTGAACAGGGTTGGGTGCGGCTTTTTAAGAGAGAGAGAGAGTCCAGGTTTTTCTGGCTCTGGAAGAGTTATGCAAAGTGTGTAATAATTCTCTTCTTCCAAGATCTAATGAATCTTATTTATAGATTTTGTAATCCTAGCCCCACTAGGATTCCTAACAAGATTTAACTTCTAAATGGGCTAAGCCTTTTAATTAATGCAAGACTCATTAATTAAAATATCTTCTCTTTTATTAATCTTGGGCCCCAATTAATCTCCAAGATTAGTTAGCCCATTCATTAATACCCAATTATTCTAATTAATTAAAATAGAATTCTAGCCCAATTAATTAATTCTCATTAATCTTTATTTAATTAAATTAAACTCCAAGTTTAATTAATTAAATCTTCTCTCTCCTCAATTAACTAAGAAAAATTCTTACACAGACCAGGTCTAAGAGCTTAGTGGTAGACATTGTGATTGTAAATGCACCACATAATACATTTTTATGATGTCATGCTCCCACAATGTATGATGTGGTGCATTTACAATCACATGCAAGGTCTATGAAAAGCTCATAGACTAGGTCTATGCAAGAATTTTCCATTAACTAAATCTAATTTAATTAATTATTCTTATCAAATTAAAAACCTATTTAATTTGACATTTCGATCCAATCCAATTCTTGAGCCCAAATGGATCGACCCAGTCGAGTCCAACTTTATTCGTTCATGTTTCCGTTCGATGTATTTGTGTATGTCCCCGTAGGTTCACCACATAATTGATCGTGGGTTATAATCAAATATATATTTAATTATTCGAGTAAAAGTATACTCTAAATCAATTAAACACTCTGTCGATTGACCATTCCAAAATTAGCACCCCCGCTAATTTGGGAATTCTCCCACACTCCATAGTCGATGTCTGACCACAAGCCCGTGGAGCCCAATCACTGATGAATTAATTCAGTGAACCTTTAACCTTTACAATTACCATGTACGCCTTAATCCTTCCATTAGTTGGTCTCCCAGTCAAGACTAAGGTTATGGACTTTCATCGGTTTCCTTGTCTCGACTATATATTTTTTGGTCTCGAAACTATTCCTTTTGACTTAACCTTTATGAGCTACTTTCATAAAGTCGTTAGATACCTTGGCCAAGGATTTACCGGAATATGTTTCTCACATAGATTCATAGGAGAAGCTCCCAACCTATCAAGTCGGGTCAACAGATCCTTTGTTGATGATATGAACATACATACACGTTCCTCTATACCCAACATGAATCCACAGAGACAGTCGGGACTCATATCAAAGCATAGACGTTCGTGCACCAGATAAATCCAATCACCTCAAGTAATATGGATCGTTCCTCGTACACTATTGTAAATAGGAATAACTTTATCCCCGATATGCGACTACCGCTTCCATGGTGAGTTATTTTCTAGTTAGGGTATTCATTGCGCTTGTCCTCCTAGCAAGACACCCACTCGTGTGTATCGACTATCCCAGTCACGCTTGTGGACCCCACCGTCCTCCAGTTCATCGGAGTATACACACTCGTGAGGGTTTAACCGAATCCATTGATGTCCCATCTCAAATGGATTCTACGACCCTTGAATTAGTTTTAGATCACAGCCTTGGAGATCAGTCCACGGGTTGTGCCATAGCCCTGTGATCTAAGGACTTCCATCCTTATGTTAGATAGTTATTCATAAGATGAAGGTGACCATATAAATAAATGCATTTATTAATTTGAGTTGAATAGTTATTTTAATTATAATAAATTAAATGCAGCCAAAATAGTTGGCTTGCAGGACACTATTCTATCAATCTCCCACTTGTACTCAAGCCATCTCTTCATACTTCTGATTCCCATCTTAGACAGATGTTTCTCGAATGCCTTTTGAGGCAACAGTACTAAGCGGGTCCGTCGTATTATCCTTTGAGGCGACATGTTCCATCTTAATGATATCCCATATCAAATGGTATCGTCTTAGCAAATGCTTGGATTTCTTATGAGATCTCGACTCCTTCGCTTGTGAGATAGCTCCATTATTATCACATAAGATAGTAATGGGCTCGGCAATGCTAGGTATGACGTCCAACTCTTGGACAAAGTTTTTCATCCAAACACTTTCTTTTGTAGCTTCACATGCTACAAGATTTTATGCCTCGGTGTTTGAATTTTCGGTAGTATCCAACTTACCGCACCACCATTGAGGCAGACATATCCAGATGTTGACTCGAAGTCATCTACATCACCTTGGAAGCTACAATCAGTATAGCCTTCCAATTTCAGTTCTCCCCCGTCGTACACCAAGAACAATTCTTTAGTCTTTTTCAGGTACTTCAGATTTGCCTTTACGGCTACCCAATATTGCTCATCTGGGTTAGACTGATAGCGGCTAGTTACACTCAGGGCATATGCTATGTCCGGTCTTGTACATAACATACCATACATTATGCTTCCTATCGCGGAGGCATATGGTATATTAGACATCTTGCTTATCTCCTTAGAGGTCTTTGGGGTCACAGATTTAGAGAGAGCAATAACATGTCTCATCGGAAGCAACCCTCTCTTAGATTCTTCCATCCTGAATCTCTTCAGTATCTTATCTATGTATTGTGATTGGAAGAGACCCATCAGTCCTTTCGATCTATCCCAATAGATCCTTATACCTAGTACAAATGATGCTTCTCCCAAATCCTTCATTGAGAATTGTGTAGATAGACATGCTTTCGTTTCGGATAACACTTTTGCATCATATCCATTGAGCAGAATGTTATCAACGTAAAGCACAAAAAATCAACTGTACTTCCACTGACTTTCTTGTACACACACGGCTTGAACATATTTTTGTCGAATCCAAAGGTTTGGATTGTTTCATCAAAACGTGTGTTCCAGCTTCGGGAAGCTTGCTTAAGTCCTTATATGGACCTTAGGAGTTTGCACACTTTGTGCTCATCTCCCTTGGATGCATATCCATCTTGGTTGCTCCAGTAGATCTCCTTATTAATGTCCCCATTGGAAAAGGCGATCTTCACATCCATCTGTCATATCTCATAGTTAATACTACGCATCTTTGGCCAGCAATATCCGAATGGATTTGGGCATCGCTATGGGTGAAAAGATTTCCTTAAAGTCAATGCCCAACATTTGAGTGTATCCTTTTGCGACTAGTCGCGCCTTGTAGGTAATAACCTCTCCGTTCACTCCAATCTTTCACTTATTAATCCATTTGCAACCCAAATGAGCTACTCCCACTGGTGGATCTATCAAGGTACAAACCTTGTTCGAGTGCATGGAGTCCAATTCAGATTCGGGAAAGATTACGCCATTTTCCCGAATCTATGTCTTGCATAGCTTGTTCGTAGGTCTTTAGATCAGTCTCAGACTGTTTAGTCTCAGGCAGCAGACTGTAGTACCTCTCGGGTTTCCTACATTGTCTTTTTGACCTTCGAAATTCATGTCTACTAGTTGGTTCATTTTCATTTTCATGCTCAGGTTCTCTCAATGTCTGTGGTGATGGGTCGGTTCCATGAACCTCATCTTATTCTATGTTGTTTTCTTTCTTGTCCAACAAGAAATCATTCTCCAAGAAGTTAGTTTTCCTTGAGACAAAAGTTGTTTGTCTTACAGGATCTTAGAACTCGAATCCTATTAAGGATTTTGGATACCCCATGAATTGCATAAGATGGATTTTGATTCCAGCTTATCTCCCACTAGCTTTTTCGTATAAGCGGGAGGCCCCATATGCGCATGAATGCATATGAAGGTACAATACCAAAACCCATATCTCTTGATATGTTTTGGATCTGGCTTCATAAATACTTAGCTCAATATCTTTGATTTCTCGATCAAGTTTTTTTTAAAATGAATAAGGAATTTATTGTAAGATCTCTTAATAGACATATCCATGTCCAAAATGCTCGACAACTTACGACGTTTCGAGTGGGTCTTACATTTTGAGAATCTAATTCTCCATTAAATAATCAACAGCGTATTTGCTCAAGCATGTTCAATTTTGAATCAGTTTAAATCTCTTACATACTTTCATTGATTAGGCTCTCCTTTTTATTCCGAAATATAATTCGGAATTGTACTTCACTCACTTATCTCCCACTAATGCTTTAGTGTTTCCACATATTTTTAAATGGATTAAATCCATTGCAATTGTTTATCCCTCTTGGTTGCCTAGCAACCAACTACTAAATATGATTTCTGTTAAGCAAGATTCGAAAATCGTTGATTCGATCCAAATACTAGTATGCAATACACGCAAGTATACGGTCGTTACAAGTAATAAAGTGATAAATGAGTGCCGAACCCACAAATTGTTCGATTGATTACCAACGACTATCTTGTTACTCCTACTTGAATTCATATGAGTTTAGTAAGGTGGTTATTTTGATATTAAAACTAATGTGAAGTGATGTGATTTGAACACTTAAATAACACTTGTTTGAATCTAATTATAAAAGTTCCTAGGATTCTATGTCACCTAGCTTAATCCAAAATAAATGATTCAACCACTGATAACCATACTTGTATTTGATGTTCGAGGATTCAAGAATGTTCGTGTGTATCTTTCGAATTGCATACAAGCCTATCAAGTTAGATTAATCCAATTTATGTCTAAAAGGACTAAACCTAGTTGATGCTTTAAACTCAAACATTAGAAGAACATGAAATGAACTAGGTATATGTCTATCCTAGAATCAAATCACAATCTAGTTTCACAATCTAACTCTCAATCCACTTTGTCAAGCAATCAAGAATCAATACATAGCATCTCAAAGTTGGCCAAACAATAAGATGATAAAAACACAAAACTAGATTAAAAAACACATCTAAGCATAGTATCAACCATTAATTCATCATTCAATCATGGATCAAACATAAGATTTATAAAAAAACTAGAAATTAGAGATCTAGCCACTCATATTAGAAAATAAAATATTCAATACGTCAAAAGTAAACTTTCCATACTATAAATGCTAGGAAAATAGAATAAAGATAAAGAAAACTTAGCAGATGAAAAATCCACAACAACTCTTCTTTAGCCTCCAAGAGTATTCAATGCCAAAGTGTAGGAGAAAGTAATGAAAAGTTGTGTAAAGATTTTACATTCTTGCCCTAAAAGCAAGGTACCCACTACTCAAAAATTGCCTAAGTTACCCAAAAACTATGGTAACAAAGACCAAAAAATCCCCCAAGAAGTTTAAAATTACAATTTAGGATATAAGGGAAAATACAAAATATCCCTTCATTCCTCGTAATGAAACAGAGCAGGTCTCACTGCGGTGAGGTTGCAGCTCTCCGCGGTGAGTCTTCAAAAATGCAGGACCTCACCGTGACGAGGTTACAGCTCACGGCGGTGAGGTTGTGGCAGTGGACCTCACCGCCATGAGGTTGAAACTCACGGCGGTGAGGTTGGGCAAGTGGCCTAATTCTTCAATTCTTGTGCTTTCTTTTCCATTAGGCCCACGTGGTTGAAAACGATTCTTACTTCATGCAATAAATACTCCCAATATTGCTTCGAGATGTCGTTTCCTACAAACCACGAATAATCATAATCAAAACACGAACAAAACACGAAAAATGAACAAAGGCCAAACAAAGATGCCAAAGACGCAAAATACACGAAACAAGCAAAAGCACACAAAACTCGGATCAAAAAAGATGTTTTGGGCTTAAGGAGACGTAATAACGACGTTTTCACGGCGTTATCAGTCGGTTATTATTTCTAGTGTCCCATTCAAGCTCGACCTAGTCGAGCTCAATCTTTGAATCTTTTATTTGGAAATATGTTTTAGTGCTAGTGTATCGCCTTTTGGTTCTACAACGACTCAAGTGCATGAAATCTTGATTATTTATATTTTATTGACTATACATTTTATATTTAGTCGTTATATGAGTATTCATACCCATTTGCTTATGTATACTCTTTGCGCATAAATCTTATAGCGCAAACCAGTTCCAACCATTATAGAACTATCACATCCCTTGAGAGAATGAATGGTATAAGCAAATTTTAACGATCTAAACAATCCATGGCTTTAGACGCATTCAATGCATCAATGAGTACTTCATTGGGCGTCCAACACCCTTATGCATTACTTGACCATGTAATCATCCCTTATGGGATTTGTAGGTTCAATCCCTTCTTTCCCTTGATCTTAATCTATGGAAGAACCATCTTGATTGACTTTTCAACTTATTATCCTTATAGAAAAACCTCTAAGGTTATTTCCCTTCTGAGATGATCATTCTCCTTCTTCCATCTTTCGGGCCTTTTGGGTCCTTTCAACGAGATGTACTAACTTCCCATTTAAGGGAGACTTCATGTTTCCTTCAAGAAAATTTGGGCTTGAAAACCATTATCAACCCATTGGTGAAACCTATCACCTTCCTTATTCGAAGGATAACTTCTGAAAAAGGCAGCTTGGTGAAACCTATCAACATCCTAGTCGAAGTGTAACTTCGAAAGGATAACTAATTAAATCTTTGTAAGGAGATGAGTCATTGCTTGGACTCAAGAACAATTTCTCAAGTTTTGAAGTCATTCAAAACTCGTTTAGGTTCAGTCAATTTATTTTATTCAAGTATGATGGTATAAATTCGAAGATATATCACTTATGAAAAACTTTCATAAACTCGACGATAAAAGAAAATAAATACGCGGAAGATTAATATCAAAGCATAATTTACAAACATGGTTCTCATTTATAAATTACTCCCACTATTTTTATCGAATACTTATGCTCCCACATAAGGTTCGGGAAATAAAAATGTCCTAATGGGCTCAGGGCCCAAATGCAATCGCTCAGTACCCACGACTCTTTGGTCATACCAATTGATTCACTTGGTGGGCGATCACGTCGTCGATTAACCATCGCAGCTAACCTTTGAGTTTATTTGGCCTCGTTTTTCGTTATGGACTCACGACTCTTGAGACATTCATACTTACTCGCGTTAAATCATGTCCAATACTCATAAAGAGAAATAGTTCAATCCTAGACGCCCCATGACTCGTGAGACAACACCTAGAACCTAGCTATCCCCTCCCTTGGCACTAAAATGTGTATCGAGGCAATAAACATATAATCTTCCTATATCTCGACCCACGACTCGTGAGACATTGAGATATATTCGTACAATATGCCTAAGACCTAGTAATTTGATAGGTTCGGAGCATAAACACCATTCTATGCGCCCGTTTTTCGATTTAATATTATAATTGAATTTTTAGGGTCAGTCGCAGGTTTTATGAAATGTTCAAGTGTGAGGTCTCATCGGATTATCAATTATCTTGTTTACGTTTTTCTATCCTAAGCATGCATCTCATACATCAAAGAATAATTACGAAAAAGTAAACATTCATCACCTAGCATTGCACATTGTTGGTTGGTATTAGAGAAGGTTTTGAAGATGACAAAAAGGCCATAATGGTTTTTGAAGATTAAAAGGTTAGAAGAGTTGTCATCAACTAAGAATTGAAAAGTTTAGTGAAACCTATCTCACGGTCTGGAAGCTATATGACCGAAACAGCCGAGTGGGATATCAGATCAGTAAAGATCAGATTGGTCATCATCAGCCGAGTCAAGATAGATGTGTTCATTCTTGTATCAGCCGATTGATCATCAGTAGAGTGATCCCATCAGCAGAGTGAAGACGGTCAAGAAGCTCACCAATGGTAACATGCTGAGTGCATTAAATGCGACTGACATAAAGCAGATATTCGTACAGCAGAGTGTACAGAGCAACAGTTGCAGAGAGCCGTTCCAGAAATTGGGGACCAGTACTCGAGGACTGTAGATTTCTGTCTCACCTTCAACGGGCAGAAATTCAAATCCATTAAGTATAAATAGAAGACAAACTGAAGATCGAAAAGAGACTTGCACAATCCAAGATCACATCATTAGAGCAAGATCCATCAGTTGAGCCGTCTGATCGTAAGCGAAGTCATCTGTTGACGAAGCTTTTTGTTGAAGAATAGAGATCAAACGTTGTCTGTCTAAGTGACTTTCAACTGAGAATAGAAGGAGTGTATATCCATCTGTGTGAAGTGATATAACTTCTTAGTGTAGGTTTTCTGAGTGATCTCCTATACTGAAAAGAGCGTGAGGAGTGTAGATTCATCTAAGTGAGTGATCTAGCTTCATAGAGTAGGATTTCTTTGTGATCTCTTACAGCGCACTTGTGGCTTTTCATTTGTTGAATTGCGCAAGCAGAGTATATTGTAAACTGTGTGTTTATAGTATAACCCAAGATCTTCGTGACTTGGAAGAGTGGACTAAATGATTTTTATCCATATAACCACTATAAAAATTCCTTGTGTTTGATTACTTGTTTATCTTGCATATTTTCATAAGTAAACACACTGTTTTGAAAGAACAATCTTAAATTGAGGAATTTATAAAACTGGGGTAAAACTTTGAAAGATAAACTTGTTTGAAAAACATACTTGATAAATCCACTGCATACAAGTTTTGAAACTCTGATCTGATTTGAAACATACAAGTAAAATCAGACTGGTAGTCAACCCTGCTAAATCAGCTAAGTGCAAAATCAGCAGAGTAGTTTCACGAGTTCGATCAGCTTAGTCTGCTGATTTGAAAAGTTAGAGAAAAAGTTTTTAAAAGTTTAGAGGTCTATTCACCCCCTCCCCCTCTAGACCTCATTGACCACTTTTGGGACCAACACACATACAATTGATCGATTGCCCATCCTATGCGATCCATCACGAGCCACGTGATGGACCAATTGGTTATTCTAGGGTGAAAATTAAATTACCTAATCTATTACATTTTCAGTCTCATGCATACATGGCATTCACTTATAATGTCCACCATCTTTCAGAATTGGGACTCCATGTCCTCCAAGGTAATGGGCTAGCTCCATGTTGATCTCCAAAGTCTTCATGATGTCTTCCGGGCTCCAAGCCTAATCTAAGTCTAACTTAAGACCCTATTCTATTACAATAGAATTCAACAAAGAAGGGGCACAAATTAGGCCCATTTAATTACAACCCATAATGGAAAAACTAATAATAAACTACACAGGGCTTAAGGGCAATTCGACCAATCCACATATTTAAGCAAGAACATGCATAAATTCACATAAGGGCAATAATGTAAATTACCTGCTTCTTTAAATTTTAATTCGAAAAATTATCCATATAATTAATTTTGAATTTTTCAATATTAAACGGACTATTATGCTCTTGCTTGAGCATCAAGGAATCTAATATTGCAAGTTAACTAAAGATAGAAACAAAATCCAATTAGTTATCTATCCTTATTTGAAACTCTTAGTTTCCTTGTTTAAAAAGATCTCTAAGATCTATAATCTTGGTAATTAACTAAAAGACATTAATTTTAATTAAATATCTTATCATGAATGAAACTCTAAGTTTCCTAGTTGATTAGATCTCTAAGATCAATAATCTTGGTAATTAACTAGAAAACATTAATTTTAATTAAATGTCTTATCATAAATGAAACTCTAAGTTTCCTAGTTAATTAGATCTATGATTAGTGCTTGAAAATGCACTTAAGTTGTTCTTATTTCTAAATAAATCAAGTGTTAATTTGATATTTTCATGAAATTAATAGAAATTATTGTGATTAGAAAATATTGAGTTTTGATTTGTTTTTGTAGGAATATAAAATATGGACCACGGAATATTTAGCTTTCCCAAATTGAACAAGTATCAAAGGCATTATTTGAAACAAGGGAAGGTTCAAGGAAGTCAATTAGTGCAAGAACAACAAATAAGGAATCTGCCAGAAATATTGCTGCTACTTCCAAGGACGATAACTCTCTCAAGGAAACTCCTGTTAAGCTTAATTTCGGATATGTTGTATAGGAAGGAGTTAGCTACGTTACGGACTTTACGGATCTGGATTTGGAGTTCGGAGCACAAAGATATGTATTTTTCAAATATATCGCGCAGAGCAGAATCTTCTACGCGGAAAACGCGATTTTTGTCCTAAAGTGATTAGGAAACTTGCCTAAGTCCTTTCCACACGAGGATTATGCCTCCTAAACATCTTTATACTCAATTTCTACCTCCTAAGCATTCTCCTACTTGAATTAGGGCTATTTAGCACCTATATATGGTCCTAGAATCACACATCTTAAAACACACAATTCTTAGTCTAGTGACAATTCTCTCTCAAATCATTATCATATTTTCTCTCTAGAACTTGTGATAATGATTAGAAAATTAGGCTAGAGTTTCTTTGGTGAGGTTAGAGATGAACTTATATGCATAGTGATCTTATTTGGATTCGATTCTTCAAGGTTTTGTAAGTTTTAAAAATTTGAGTAATTTACTCTTCTTCAACTATTTTCATCAACTCTTATGTTAATACAATTGTTTTATAAATTTTCATATAAATCTAGTCAAGCTCTTTTTATGTGAGAATCTTTATGATATAATTATATTGATATAAGTCATTCGTTTTATGGGTAGTCTTTTAATGCAATATGCCTTGGTATATAGCATGTTTTCGATTTCTCATAAGATGATATTTTGTGCCAATTCTAAAAGCAAGAAAATTATTTACTCAAATACATTAGAAATCATGTGTTTTTCAATTCTTTATCTTCCAATTGATTGTTTGGGATGTGAAACTTTCAATTGAGTAATTTTATGAATCAATCCAAATAAGTGAACGAAGCATATAAGGGATTCTTGACACCTTACCGTTTTAATTATCATATTTTTCAACAACCAAAAAATTCACTTTTATTTAAGATTTCGTAAAATCAAATCACTTCGTTAATTTAGTTTGTTTATTTATCTCTATAGCTACTTTGTCTACTAACCTTTTTAGCTTATTTTAGTCATCTCCTCGTGGATACGACAGCCCAATCTATTCTACATCGATCGTTTTATTTCGACAAGTTTGGGCGTAATCAATCTATAAGATCAATCCATGATTCACCAAGATTCCATAACAAACAAATCTCCAAGATTTTGTTCAAGATTGTCCAAAAATGAAAATTCCCGAAATCCTAATTCATCACTGTCGCGCGTGTGAAGTTTATGTGTACCTGATGTATAATTGTCGTGCGATTGCCGTGCAGCTCCTGTGCAGCGATGTGAAACCACTGTGCAACCGTCGTGCGATTGTCGTGCAACTGTTGTGCAGCTATTGTTTGATTTTTAGATTTCGGTTCTCAATGTATTTTTATATAACAATTTCTTGATTCCTTAATTGATTAAAATGAACAGTTTTAATCTATTTAATCCAAAATTAAAAACATGATAACAATAACGAATCTAAAATTACAGTGTTAACAATCCAGTTAAAAAACTACAGATCTAATCTACAGATCTATCTAACAGATCTAATCTACAGATCTAACATGCATGTTAATCTAATCAACAATAAATATCAAACATATGATTTTAATCCACATAATATGCTCATTAGTTAAAAAATAGAGCCGAATTTGGCTCTGATACCACTGTTGGGATTCTTACAGGAAAACAAGCCTCAGGCAGCGGAAATATAAAACTTTTAGGCTCCCTTGGGAATCTTGTCAGGATACAGTCCGATATATATTTAAACTAATAGTAAACATGTATACTAATCCCTAGATTAAGTTATACCTGCTTCCTAGCACTTCCGAGCCAAACTCTGATATTGTAGAAGTAGATCCCAGAGATCCACGAACTTGCCCTCAAGATTGCACTTCCAGTCCCAAACTGTTGCGCCTCTACGGTTCGGTACACCACATACACACGAAAAGCGATCGGCTAGAACACAGAAGAAACGAGATGCGAAACTCGGAAGAAAAAGGCAGAAGCCAAGGCAGAAGCCAATCGGCCTTTGCACAGGGTTGGGGGCAACTTTTTAAGAGAGAGAGGGAGTCTAGGTTTTTTTAACTCTGGAAGAGTTATGCAAAGTGTGTAATAATTCTCTTCTTCCAAGATCTAATGAATCTTATTTATAGATCTTGTAATCCTAGCCCCACTAGGATTCCTAACAAAATCTAACTTCTAAATGGGCTAAGCCTTTTAATTAATGCAAGACTCATTAATTAAAATATCTTCTCTTTAATTAATCTTGGGCCCCAATTAATCTCCAAGATTAATTGGCCCATTAATTAATACCCATCTATTCTAATTAATTAAATTGGAATCCTAGTCCAATTAATTAATTCTCATTAATCTTTATTTAATTAAATAAAACTCTAAGTTTTATTAATTAAATCTTCTCTCTCCTCAATTTACTAAATCTAATTTAATTAATTATTCTTATCAAATTAAAAATCTATTTAATTTGACATTTCGATCCAATCCAATTAGATTGGATTCTTGCGCCCAAATGGATTGACCCAGTCGAGTCCAACTTTCTTCGTTTCCTGTTTCCGCTCGATGTATTTGTGTATGTCTCCGTAGGTTCACCACAAAATTGGCATATTCAATTATTCGAGTAAAAGTATAATCTAAATCAATCGAACAATCTGTCGATTGACCATTCCAAAATTAGCACCCTTGCTCATTTGGGAATTCTCCCACACTCCACAGTCGATGTCTGACCACAAGCCCTAGGAGCCCAATAACTGGTGAATTAATTCAGTGAACCTGTAACCTTTACAATTACCATGTACGCCTTAATCCTTCCATTAGTTGGTCTCCCATTCAAGACTAAGGTTATGGACTTTCATCGGTTTTCTTACTTTTCTCGACTATATGTATTCTGGTCTCGAAAATATTCCCTTTGACTTAACCTTTATGAGCTACTTTCATAAAGCCGTCAGATACGTTGCCCAAGGATTTACCGGAATACGTTTCTTACGGAGATTCATAGGAGAAGCTCCCAGCCTATCAAGTCGGGTCAACGGATACTTTGTTGATGATATGAACCTGCATACACGTTCCTCTATACCCAACATGAATCCACATGGACCTTCTGGTAGACTCCAGTCAGTCGGGACTCATATCAAAGCATAGACGTTTGTTCACCAGATAAACCCTATCACCTCAAGCAATAAGAATTTTTTCTCGTACACTATTGTAAATAGGAATAACTTTATCCCCGATACGCGACTACCGCTTCCATGGTGAGTTATTTCCTAGTTGGGTTATTCAGTGCGCTTGTCATCCTAGCAAGCCACCCACTCGTGTGTATCGACTATCCCAATCACGTTTGTGGACCCCAGCGTCCTCCAGTTCATCGGAGTATAGACACTCGTGAGGGTCTAACCGCATCCATTGACGTCCCATTTCAAATGGATTATACGACCCTTGAATTAGTTTTAGATCACGGTCTTGGAGATCAGTCCATGGGTTGTCCTATAGCTCTGTGATCTAAGGACTCCCATCCTTATGTTAGATAATTATTCATAAGATGAAGGTGACCATATAAATAAATGCATTTATTAATCGAGTTGAATAGTTGTTTTAATTATAACAAATTAAATGTAGTCAAAACAGTTGGTTTAAATAAATTTATTGACTTTTCATTTTATTTAATTTTAGCTCACATGTTCAAAGTTTCTTTACTATATTCATATTTTTAGAATGAAAATATTGGTTTAAATAAATTTATAAATGAGTTATAAAATTACTATCTTCTTAAATTGACGGTGAAATATTATTAATGATACTTACTTTTATAAAATATTATGTATATATATCTTTCTTTTTATTTATTATCGGATACGGATCTGTAACGGATCGTATCGACCTAAATCCATATTCGCTCACTGAGTTTCGGATTACAGATCTTTATAATCGGATCAGGTCCATCGAATCTCTGATCGGACAATTATCCTAATAAATCGGACCGGATTTGGACGGATCCGGATTGAAATCCACCCCATTGACAGCCCTAGGTGGCGGCATCTAGAGTTTGTGGAGGAAGAAAATTAAATTAGGGTTTGTGGATTTGGGCTTGAGTGGTTGGGCATTGGGGGTGTTTTGAAATTTTACAATATTACAATATTTACCCTCAAATTTCAATGTTGAAATATTCTGGGTGTAATTGGACTATTGGAGTAAACAATTCAATTTAGCCCCTAACATCTTTCATTTTTCATTGTATTAATTAAAATATATCAAGCAAAATATATATTTCACTAATAATAGTAAAAATTCAATATTATAAATTTTCATTTATTTTTGGCAAATATTCATTTTTGGCACCATAGAACTAGGCGTTTTTCAATTTTGATATCATGGTATCAATTTTGGTACCAATTATGACTGCTGTTTTCAATTTTGGCACTTATGTCAGTTGACCATTAAGTCAACTGACGGAAGTACCAAAATTGAAAAGGCCAGTCAGAATTGGTGCCAAAATTGACACAATGGTTCTAAAATTAAAAAACGCCTAGTTTTATGAAGCCAAAATGAATTAAGGAATATCTCTTGAGATACAGCGAAAAAAGAAAACTAAGATCAACTCCAAAGGCCAAATGTAAATTTGGGAGTATAAATATAATATACATTCTCATATAATAGTTTGCATACTTTGACGCCTGGAAAAAAGAGAAAATTCATGGATGTAAGCAAGCATTAGGGGTGAACGCGGTCGGGTTTGGGCGGGTTTGCATGAAAAAATCAACCCGACCCAACACGTGCGGGTTGCCAATTTTTTAAACCGCACCAGCGTTGTTATTTTCATAAACCGTCCGGTTCGGGTGGAATGGGTGCGGGCGGGTGGCGGTCGGGTTGGCAGGTTGAACGGAAACAATGTCATAAAATCTTGACATCCAAATATAAACAATTAAGGATATAATCTTAAGTTCTTCAAACAACAAATAAAATGTGTCAAATGTGTTCACCGTTAATTTTAAAATTAAATCCAAAAAGCAAAAAATACAAAACTATAATATAATCAACGATTTCTTACTAATTAAATCAATAGTCTCCACAAAAAAGAATATTACAAATCCCCACAAAAAAATTCATTACAAATCATCACTCACATATTACAAACAAAACAAATTAGTGAAGTTTCTTCTCAATTTTTCAACAACAAACTCTTTAGGAAATAATGTGCTAACATATTTGTACCATTAACATTAATATAAATAAGAAACTTTAAGAAAGTTTGTTTATTTGTTCTTATTAAATTGTTAATAAATATAATTTATTTCACACTTTTATTAAACAATGAATAAAAAGTACATCAAGGATGATTAAGTGCGGGTTGCGGGCGGGTCGGTTTTTTTAAACATCAAACCCGTCACCCGACCCATAACGTGCGGGTTTACAAATTAGCAACCCATACTTGATTATTTTAAAAATAAAACCGGCAGGTTGCGGGCGGGTTGGAGCGGGTCGGGCGGGTGGGTCGGGTGGGACGGGTTTATGAACACCCCTAGCAAGCATTATGTTTTTGATAGGAACACCAGAACTAATAATGTCCCTAATGATTCGGTGAAAAAAGCAAAATATTTGGTGCCTCAAGGATCAGGGTCTAGAGGACTGAAAAGTAATTCCAAAGTTGATTTAAAGGAGAAACAAGCAGCTGAGCTTAAACCCAAAGCTCTAAAATCTGGGAAACCTCCCATCATCCCAGCTAGAAAATTACCCCCGAAAGATGACTCACCCTCATCCCAATCAGGTGAGCAAAACCTTGCTGAGTTTGGATCTTCTAATGTTGAAGAGACGTCCAAAAGCACTGTAGTTTTTTCTTCTCGAGAGCTTCCACCAGAAAGCCGTAAAGCATCAATAAGGAATAAAACTAGACCTGATCGACTCAACAAAGGGAAACTTGTGCCTGGTGGTGGGAAGTCAACAAAAATTGAATCCAATCAAACATTAATTTCTGAAGTAACTGAACCCCGAAGATCCATCCGCAGAATTCAGCCAACATCAAGGGTGACATTTTTCTCTAACAAATCCCCCCCACCCCCTTTTATTTTAACTATGAATATATAAAATTAGTTCCTATATTATTTTATTCAGGCAAGTGATTTTCATCTTTGAGTGAAGACCAAACTGAAGACTTAGAAGACGTTCTTAGTTAAATGTTTTGGCATCATAAAAAATAGGGGAATTGTTGGATGAAATTGAGTCAATGAGTTAATAAGGAGTGGTTTGATGATAACATGGGTAGCAAAAAAAAATATTATTATTACAGCTATTATTATTATTGTGTACCCAATTTTTTTTTAATATAACTTTTTTACTATTTTATTATTCTTATTATTATTATTATTATTATTATTATTAAAATGGGAGTGGGATAAATTGTGAATTGGAAGTAATTGGTGAGGGGAATTGGCAAAAAATCATTTTTTGCACCATAGAACTAGGCGTTTTTCAATTTTGGTACCATGGTGTCAATTTTTGTACCAATAAAATTGAAAACGGCAGTCAGAATTGGTACCAAAATTGATACCATATTACCAAAATTGAAAAAACGCCTATTTCTATGGTGCCAAAAATAATTTTTTGCCTTTATTTTGGGATTGTATTTATATTTCAATTCAGTATTCATAAAATATTTATTATTATTAAAAATAATATTTATGACTATTTTAAGTTTTCATTTATTTTGTGATTGTATATTTATAAAATTATTAATATTTTACAAAGACTATTTTTGTTTTCTCAATTTATAACGGAAGAATAATCTTCTTGTCATTATTCTTACTAAAATTGAAACTCCAAACATAATCAATAAGGCTTAAATTAATAAATGTTTATCGGAGCACAATTTAAAATAAAATTCAAAATCATTAGATCATAAGTCAACATTAATGTCCTTAAGCTAATGTATAATTAAATTAATTGTAACAGAAATAGTAATTGTCTCGATTAATTAACCAAAGTCAATATTATTGACCTTAGGGTAATGTAAAATTAGGTTAATCGTAACCGAAATCGATAATTATTCCAATTAATTTAACAAAGTCAACATTATTGATATTAGGGGTAATGCATAATTAGGTTAATCATAACTGAAACCAATAATTGACCCTATTAATTTATCAAGGTCAACATTATAGACCTTATGGTAATATATAATTAAGTTAATCGTAATCCAAATCGATAATTGTCCGATTAATTGACAAAAGTCAACATTATTGATATTAGGATAATGTAATAATCGGGACAATTATCAATTGAGATTACGATTAATTTAATTATACATTACCCGAAGGTCAATAATGTTGATTTAGTCAATTAATCGGAACAATTATCTATTTTAGTTACAATGAACCTGATTATACATTACCCTAAGGTCAATAATGTTGATTTTGGTCAATTAGTCGAGCCAATTATCGATTTGGATTACGATTAACCTAATTATACATTACCATAAGGTCAACCATGTTGACTTTGATCAGTTAATCAGGACAATTATCGACTTGGATTACGATTAACTTAACTATACATTATCCTAAGGTCAATAATGTTGACTCTGATCAATTAATTGTTCCAATTATCGATTTCAGTTACGATTAACCTAGTTATGCATTACCCGTAAAGTCAATAATATTGACTTTCGTCAACTAGCTGAACTAATTATCGATTTGGATTACGATTAACCTATTTATACACCCCTAAGGTAAACAATGTTGACTTTGGTCAATTCATCGAAATAATTATCAATTTGGATTACAATTAACCTAATTATGCATTACCCTAAGGTCAATAACGTTTACTTTGGTCAACTTATCAGGATAATTATAGATTTTTATTACGATTAACCTAATTATACATTACCATAAGTTCAATAATATTGACTTTGGTCAATCAACCGACCTAATTATCGATTTAGATTACGATTAACTTAATTATACATTACCCTAAGGTCAACTTTGTTGACTTTGATCAGTTAATCGAGACAATTATAAATTTTGGTTACGATTAACCTAATTATACATTACCGCAAGGTCAATAATATTGACTTTGGTCAATTAATCAAAACAATTATCAATTTTAATTATAATTAACATAATTATACATTACCTAATAATTTTAACTTATGATCTAATGATTTTGTATTATCTTTTTCATCTTTAATTTGTGCTCCAATAAACATTTATAACCTTAAGCTTTATTAGTTATGTTTGGAGTTTCAATTTTAGTAGGAAAAATGATAAGAAGATGATTCTTCCATTAAAAATTGAGAAAGCGAAAATGGGCTACTTAAATGTATTAATAATTTCATAAATATACAATGCCAAA
This sequence comes from Penstemon davidsonii, assembly GCA_034814905.1. Classification (NCBI taxonomy): domain Eukaryota; kingdom Viridiplantae; phylum Streptophyta; class Magnoliopsida; order Lamiales; family Plantaginaceae; genus Penstemon; species Penstemon davidsonii. The sequence goes on along the minus strand of JAYDYQ010001086.1, from coordinate 10,702,151 downwards.
ATAAATGAAAATTTATAATAGTCATAAATATTATTTTTAATAAGAATATATTTTATGAATATTGAATTGAAGTATAAATATACAATCCCAAAATAAATAAAAAGTTATAATATTGATTTTTTACTATTATTATTGAAACATTTATTTTGCTTGCTAAATTTTAATTAAAAAAATGAAAAATATAAGATGTTAGGGGCTAAATTGAAACAAATTTAAAAATTATGAATTCAATTGTTTACTCCAATAGTCCAATTACACCCAATATATTCAACAATGAAATTTGAGGGTAAAAATTGTAATATTGTAAAATTTCAAAACACCCCCAAGGCCCAACCACTCAAGCCCATACCCACCAAACCCTAATTTCATCTTCTTCCTCATAAAAAACCTAGTTGTCGCCGCACTAAACCCTAAAACACACCCCTCACCCCAGCCCTCATCCGGCAACAAACCTAGGGTCACGACACCTCGTAGGGATCACTACAACAAACTTGAGCTTTGGGGACGATTTCTTTTGCTACAGACTGATTTTCCTCACTAATACTTGCATTACACGACGACCTTTTGTGTTTGTACTCAAATGTGTTGGTCTACGAACACATAGCGTGCCCAAATACCTTGACCCCATTCCAGAATAATTATTTCGTCCCCAAGTCATTTACTTACTGCACATGGATACAAACTTTGTGCCCCAATCACATTTCGGCTTATGAAATATTTACTTTATTACCCTCATTCACACAGTTGTAGTAAACCCCTTTTTCCTTTCTCTCACAGATCACTCACAATTTGTTTAGACTTTAGATCTGAAACTCCCTCCGTCTCTGCTATCTCCCCCACGCCGCCTCCTTTCTCTCTCTCTCTCTCCGTTCGCCACCGCTACATCACCGAAGCCATCTCGTAGGTTTCAGCTTAAATTTTGTTTAGGTCTTTCTCTTCTTTTTCTCTCATTCGATTCTCTCAATCTCTCTCTCTCTCTCTCTCTCTCGAATGGAAGGTGTGAATTTCTCAATCTTTTTCTGAGGTTTTAATTGAAGGTCTCACGAACGATTTTCTCCATCTCTCACTCGATTTTGAGCAATTTAATGATTTTCTCAATTTTTTTGTTATAATCGAAGGTGTGAATCTCTCACGAACGATTTTCTCTCTCTCTCACTCGATTTTGAGCAATTTAGTGATTTTTAGCATTCTTTGCTGGAATTTCTCAAATTTAGATCATTATGTGTGATTTGTGTAAAATTGTAAACTCCATTAGTTTGTGTAATTTTAGTTATGAATCATCGATGATTTAGTTGCTGAAAAGCTTTTTTGTTTACTTCAAATTGATCTTAATTGAAAATGTACTAGTTGTTAATTTGTGAATTTGTAATGAAATTCTAATATTTGCTTGAAAATTCAAATCGTTGATATTTCCTGAATTATATTAAAAACTTGGAGCTTTCAAAAATTATTTTCATGACTGATGTGTGGTTGACAGGAAAAATTCACTAGGGATCCTCTTGCATTCATTTGATGAACCATTGGTAATGTATGTCAACCCGAGCTTGGAGAAATGAAGAATGCTATGGTCTTGCCTCAGATTGCTTCTCCTTCAAAGGTAATTATTTATTTCCTTCCACAATAGACTCTACACAGGTTATTCACACAAATACTTATTTTTATTATACTTGATGTGCAGTCTGCATAGGTACATGAATGTCTTGTTTTGTTTCTTGTGAAACTATTCGTTGAAATACTTTGGCTCATTGATCCATGAAAAAAGTTTGGCTACAGAATTTTTACCTGTGTCTCAAAGTTGTTATTCTATTTAATAAACTTTCTAAAGGTTGAAATGTGGACATGTTGTTTTACAGGTTGAAAAGCTGAATTATGCTGGAGTTTCTTCAACTTAAAATCCATTTAGCCACTAGTAAGTGCAAAGAAAGTAAAAGTTAATCAGGAGTCTGAAGGTAGCCAAAAAGGCAAAACACCAGGTTCACTGATGACAAGCATTATGTTATGAAATCAAGATCATTACATACCCTTTTTTATTTTTGTCGTGCTCAAATTAAATGCAATTCTTTGATTCCCTACATTTTGTCTTTTTCTCGACAGCCAAATGATGAACCTTGTGTCCGTGAAGATGGCCTGTTTCCGTTATATAAGAGTTATTGACAGATTGTTCAATGTTGTTCATATGGAGGTTTACTTCAAGGGTATAATCTTTAGAGATTTACAGTTGTTTTACAATAACTACTACAGTGCTTATATCCAGCAACTTTTTAGATTAGATATGGAACTATTGATCAATGATCCATTTTCAAATTGGCAGGAAGCAGTTTATGAAGCTTGAATCCAAACTAGATAACTTTCAGACTGATGGGAACAACATAAGGTAAGATCTTTATTAACAATCTAAAAAATATGATTATATTTGCAATTCTTTTACATGAATTAGCTAGAGACACTTCAACGGCTTAGAAACTACATTCCTGAACAAAATGAGTTTATTTTAATCACGTGGGCACTAATGTTATCTTTTGTAATTTTCAGATTCCACTGATACAACCACCTAACTGTTCGGTATATCAATGAAGGATGATGTTCAAAGAGAGTTAAGTATGTATGATATTATTCATATTGCATCTGTTTATAATAGTAGTATATGATGTTTGTAAATTTGTTAATGACAAAGGCTAAAGAGAATGAGTAAGAGAACACGAGGAGATTAAGTGAGACGAGGACACTTCTTCAGAACATGACTGCAAGAAGGTAGAAATACAATCTTCATTATTGAATGGCAATCTTAACAAAACTAAACATGCTATATTTGAATTGAATTCTAAGTTTGAGATTTTGTTTTCAGATTATTTGTTTGCTTTAGATTCTTTTTATTGGTATTTGTAGTTTTGCAGATTCTTGAAGATTTGATAGTATAATGGTAAACAACTTAGTTCTTTGTTTGTAGTTGGATTTGCAGAAAGGGGTGATGGATTGCTTGTTTGCAAAATGTAATTTAGGCTGTATTATTTTATAGAAAACTTTATGATACTTTTCTTTGCTACATTCCACTATTGACTCTAGTCTTGCGAAGTATCTTCTGTCAGATAATGTAATAGGTTACTACTGAAATCATCCTACTACTCCAAAAATGGTCATGAATTCTTCTTTTGAATCCACTAGTTAATTTGTCTCACACATATAAGAGTTACTCACTTTTACCGACTTTTTAAGCATCCCAGGGAGTTGATCATAGAATTGAATTAAATTAGATAGTGTTAAGATATGATGATGCATCCAGAATTGCACATGATGATTGTCACTAATCATTATCCTTATTTATGGCTTGTTTTCTGAGACTGTCAAGGAATATTCACTTAATTGTTTTGCTCTTTCATAGGCTCTCCTTGTATCAGAGACTTTTTTTTTAGCTTGAGAAGTTGGGTCAAAATACAGAGTTGCTCTGAGGCATGTTCTTTTGTTCTCTATGCTATTTAAAGTCTTATTTACTTACATATCTTTTATTAATTAGTTATTAAAAGTATGAATTCTTCCATTACCATTTCTACTATAAGATAGAATATGATGATGTTGGTTTAAGGAATAGTAGTGTTTATATTAGATAGAATGGTTAAAATTTTAAGTTTGACTAACATGTATTTGAGTATGTATTTGTTTTAGTTGGCGTTATCTTAATTTCCTGTAATCTTTTTACCTATCGTTTATCTTAATTTTCCTGTAATCTTTTTGCCTATTTTGACATGCTTCTGCTGTATTAATATGAACTCTTCTATTTTGCAGATTCAAATGGCATAATAAGTCAGTCTTGGCAATGGTTCGTGTCTGTAAATGTTTTTTCAGCATAATGGAATCATCTCTTAGGAGAGATGTATTCTTTCTGCTTGTTCCTTCAGCATTGGCAATATTGATTTAGTTCTTAGCAACTTGTGTATTACTTCTTACACTGTGTAACTTAGATATTAGGTGGAATGTTGTACAAGTATATATTATACTTCGATAAATCTAGTGAATGTTGGTGAAGTTTTGATGTCTTGTAAATTTTGATGCAATACAAAAATGTAAAGCAGAAAGTGTGAAGTGAATTTAATTGGCTGGAGAATTCTAGGCTGCTCACAAATTTTGTATTTTGCTACGAAAATATCTCACCCTTTTAGTTTTGTCTCCTAAAGAGATTTTGGGCTACAAAATACCTCATTCTATTAGTTTCGTCTCCCAAGGAGACTTTTGGCTACGAAATAAAGCTACTAGCTACGAAAATAAAGTGCATTAGGGACGAAAAATATTGTCCACAAATACATGCAACTGGGGACGAAATGTGAAACTGTAGCAAAATCTGATGATTTTGGGGACGAAATGCAGAATATTGTACCCAGTGACATTTAGCGACGCGGATTTCGCGACGAACCTGGCGACGAAATATTTTCGTTCTCTTTAACTTTTGGCGACGAAACTTCGTTATTCTGGGACGAAAATTTTTGTACCCAAATGTCTGATTTCTTGTAGTGGATGTGAATGGAAGCTGTGTGGTCGGTTCGCCACACGAAGCCCAGTTGGCAACCGAACTTCCACCGCACAGGGAATGGCCCTTCGCCTGTGCGACGTCAGCTATCGTTTCTCCCTCCCTGCTGCTGCCAGATTTGTGAGAAGGGGTGGAGGGTTGGAGATCTGGTGCGGTGGGGTGGGGTGTGGTGGATGTGGAAGATAACTTGGATTTAGGGTTTGGGGTGTGGAAGAAAATTTAATGGATTAAGCGGGTATTTGTGTCTTTCTAAAATTAAATATTTGAAAATAAATAAAAAATGGGACACTTGTTGCCTTATGAAGGGGTATTTCAATTACACCATGACCAATAAAATCTCTTAATAGAATGACACTCGTTAGATTATACTTACTATTTCTTTCTTTATATTAGTCATATGTGTACTATTTTAAAGTGAATCACACTTTTCGTCCTCCTTATAGGTCGCATTTTGCATATTCATCCCTCCTAAATTTTTCATAGCAGATGTTATCTATTATAAATATAGGGTATCACCGATTCTTTTTTCGGCCATTACACTGCGGATACGGGTTCACGTACATTACTTGGAGGGCATTTTCATCCCTTCGTCTAATATTAGACCTTCAAGTAATGTATGTGCTTTGCACGTGAGGCCGTCTCCGTCTTGAAATAGCCAAAAAATGAATTAGTGATACACTATATTGATGAAAGGGATGTATTCGCTACAAAAAATTTAGGCACAAATTAGTCATGTTCAATAACCAAGATCATTACTTGCTAACAAAATATCATCCACATACATGATTAATAAAATAAACTTGCCAACAAAATTTCGAAAACAACCTTTGTATTTAAAGAAAACATTGTTGATCAATGTATTTATCTAAAGGTCAGTGTAAGCAAGTTTATATTATTATCCATATATGTGGATGATATTTTGAGCATGTAGTGATCTTGGTTATTGAAAGAGGAAACAAACCCATTTAAGTGTCAACCTTTAATCTATAATATGAAAAGTCTCATCCTTAAATCTTGTAGTTAAAGGAGGTTAGTGGACCGCTTAATAGAATGAAACTAATATTCAATACAATTCATGTGGATAGATAATCAACAAATATAATTAGAAAAAAAAAGGTACTATACACTAAAACATGAGATTAACATGACTATTATTTTCTGACATGCTTGTTGACTCTATATGATTCTTCTCTATTTTAATTTCTCGTCAAAGATTTGCATGATTTAATCGTGAATAATTAAATTTCTCTAGAAGTAAATATAACAATAAGATTGTCGAAATAATTTGGCAAAATATGTTTATCAAAATATAATTGATTTTCAATTTAAAAAAAAAAGTTCTGACTGCTAAAACATGTTCTTCATAATTTTTTACGTAGAAGGACCGTTTTTCTCAATTTTAGAGTTAGTTTATATGTTTTGCAGTTATTTTGTAGGGCCATTTATATTAGTTATATGTGTGGTTACACATTTGGATTTTGAGAAAGAACAATTTCTGACAAAAATGTTCAAAAATGCAAATACGAGATTATTAAATATTAATAATCCATCAACTCAAGAAGGTCAAATTGTATAAGTGATTTTTCTTCCAATAATAATTAAGTTATTATATTAGCATAAGTCCACATATATAAAATTACAATATATTAAACAGATTGCTGATAAAATTTATTTCACGGGCCGCCTACATTCTTTATGTACATCACATGTAAAACTTTTTATTTTTAGTTTTAACAAAAAAAATTCATTATAACAAATAGTATCTAATCATATGTCAATTCTCATTAGACATAATTTCTCAGTAACTTGTGGTCAGGGACGGACCCAGGATCGAGGGGTCAAATATATTTTAATAACACTTGTTCTATCTTATTTACATAAGTACACTGAAGAGAAAATTCTATAGATTTGCTCAAGAATCTAGTTGTTCTTTGAAAAATTAAACTTGAGAACAATAAACCGTAATAAAATACCTCTAATGAACTAAAAAATAGTTAGTTAAAAAGTATATAGCTTAAGCAATAGTCAATAAAATAAATTGTGTTAATCGATATAAATACAATGTAGTAGAAGAGATTGGAGATAGTAAAGTCATCCATGGGTCATATATAATTGAGAGATAGAAAGATAGGTCTGTCTAAGATGAGATTTTGATGGATGGGGAGCACATGAGATATTATTTATCTTTGTGACATATGTCCCCTTAAAATTTAACTTTAAATAATTTATTTTCTTAAAGACAAATTTATCCTTTTTAATGAGTGAATTCAAAACACCCCTTGTATTTTGTCTAAGTGAGCAACAAAACCTTGTAATTTTTTTATTAACAAAGAAACCCCTCTCAAGTCGAAATAACAATTTTACCCACCAAACAATGCAAAACCATCTCTATTACCTAAAAGATTACCAATAACCTCTGGTAAATTTAAAAATTGGAAATACACCCGCTCCTCCCCATTCTTTTTTTTTTTTTTGAAAAAATTGACAAAATTCTCCATATGATTTATGGATCCCATATCAAAAAGTTGACAAAAATCTTATCCACCACAGTTACATGTTTTGGCATTTTACCATCCATATGTAAAAAATAAACACTTTACCCCCTGAAAAATAAAATTAGTTGTACTTTACCCCCTCACATGATTTTATGCAATTTTTGTTTAACGAAAAAATGTACATGTGCCTCACATGAATTTTCAAAGGGTAAATTAGTCACATCACTTCTTACTTGTCCAAATACTTGATTCATGTCTTGTGAACAAAAAATCTGAAGTTAAGTAGAAAAAAAAATTATTTGTAAAGAGAGAGGGAAAAATGTGCGTCGGTGAAATATTTGGGCGAAAAAATCGATGTTGGAACTAATTTACCCTTAAAATACACAAGTGAGACGCATATCTATGTTTTTTGGTGATCGAAATTGGCTTAAAATCATTTGAGGGAAAAAGTGCAACTGATTTTATACGTGCTTATTTTATACTTTTGGGTGGTAAAATTCAAAATATGTAACTTTGAGAGGGGATGTAAAGTGCATTTTTCCCTAAAAATATTTCAAATGATCTTATACTGATGGTCTTAATTGTCAATTCGTATAAAATTCAACTACTTAATAGATTTTTTTCGTATAAAATTTTGATTACTTGAGAGATTATTTTTTGGGAAAGAGATGAAATTAATTAGAGATAAGGGAGAGATTTTATACATATTAATTAAAGGGTTACCATGTAATTTAATATATGTTTATTTTTTCTAGATGTCCGGTGCCACGTCATCATTGGACATTTTGACCAAAAATTGTGGTTCAGATTTGTTGTTGATTTTTTTTAGTGGTTGAGATGAGGCATCTCATGTACACCTATGTTCCATAAAATCTTATTTTAGAAAGACCCTAGAAAGATGCAACTTATAATTGACACAAATAATTGAAAACAAATAAACATTTTTTGGAGAAGATATGAATGGTATGTTGGGGCATTTTTTATTTATTTTTTATATGGAATAGTGTCAAGATTTTTAATTGAGCTTCATTGTAAGTTGCTCGCAAAAATAGCACTATTTAAATAACACACACAATTGATAAATGCATTATTTTGTATGATAAATTTTATAAGCTTTTTATGGAAATCAATACAAATAATAAACTATATATAAGTAGATATTTAAAGAAACAAAAAATTAAAATATCACTGCTAAGAAGTCTATTGTGTTAGGGGCCGTTTGGTAGGGTGCATGGGATTAAGGTGGATTAGATCAGAGCTGGATTGAAAGCCATATTAAAAATACGTTTGGTAGATTTGATTGAATCATATTACATTAAAGTAATAAACTGTAATATGTTTGGGGAAATTATGAGTTTAAGCATATATTAATATATTTTCACTACTTAATTGAACATATTATGTTAGTTAAGATATATCAATTCATCGAAGTCATTTGTATAATTCGTGTAAGAGTAAGAATTGATTTTTATTTTGAATACCTCAATGTTAATTGTAAATTGATATAGATTTTAGTTTGTGATTTATTTATATAGATGTGTTTCCATTTTCAGAGATTTTAGAAGAATTTATGATATTTAATGATAAGTTAAAATAGGTAATATGTAAATTTGAGGTTATAAGTGATATTTCATCGAATCCATATTCACCCGGATTAACTAATCCACCTATGCTTGGGTGGATTATAATCTAGTCTTAATACCGGGTCATAAGGATTTAATCCATTTGACCAGGTATTAGAGCATTGCCACCAAACATTGTATTATCCCATATTGACACATATAATATGACCTAATGCCCCCTATTAGATCCTACCAAACGGCCCCTTAATAAACTGATAAAACTAATACTCCATATACCAATTTTTCTACGGGCAATGGTGGAGTGTCTTGCAGACTGGGGGGGGGGGGGGCGCCCCCTCCCTTCCCCCAAGAAAATTCTGGAATTTATATATATCTAGATATATTTGTAAGTCTATTAACAAATAACCTACCTAGTACCTACCCTATTGGTGGGCTTTGGCCTCTTCTAAATTATTTTCTGCCTGGTTTCCAAACCCAAATGGAACTTTCTCCCTTTTCTTTTCAATTTATTTTTCTTTCTCAATTCTTTATGCAGAAATTCTCTCTCAATAAATATTTATTTTATTACTTCCTTTCTCAATTATTTATGCAGTTTGATATTGTTTCTCAATAACAAAGGTTTTAGTATTAATATTGGTAAATTTCTTAGCATATAATGAACTAGATTTATATTTTAAATGTTTCCATGCTTTATTAATTCTCCAATATTTTGAACCATTTAAATAATGAACTCTTAAAAAACATTGCTCATACATATTTTCATCTTTTGATGGATAAAAGAATTGCTAGAAGTTTTTTTTTAACTTTTATTGAATAAAATTATAGTGTTATTTTATTTTGAGTTAGTATTCAAAATATCAAAAAACTATCAATTGCCATCAAAAAATTCTCCGCCCCCCTACAAAAACCATCTAGCTCCGCCACTGTCTACGAGCCTCGTATAAATATTTGAGGCCCATCCATCTCGGGGGTCTTAGACACCGGCCCAAATTACCTAGCACCTTGACCGACACTGTCGACTCCATAATTCAATTACCAAGAAAACACAATATAAATATAAATGAATTCAACACACATTCAACTTTTTGCATGATCCAATTTTTTTGGCAGCATATGTACTACTACGTAGCCTGACTAACTTTTGCATAATGAAACAAAATTTCACATGGGAAACAAATTTGTAAAAGTATTAAACAAAGTAAAAAAAATAAGCAAGTAGATAAAAAAAAAAGTAAGATAAATATTCATAATTCATGTGAACATCACTCTACAACTTTCTCGTGAATGCACATAGACAAATTATTATAAAATAATTCAAATTTTGTCTCTGTTGCATCTGTTCCCATACCATTCCCAAGTATTTTTGTCTATCAATTTAAAGACATCTTTAAACAATAACCCATGCAGCATAATTTCCTAGGGCTGAAAATACAGAAGTGAATCACTTCTATATTAGATAAAGATGATTACAATGTTACCAAATACACCATTTCCTTTCGTAGAAATACTGAAATTACTATATAAATATAGGTGAAATTGCATTTTTAGTCCTACAGGATTGAATGCTCAGTATCTTTTATCTTAAACATTACAAAATTGCACTTCTGACTGTTCCACCATTTTAATATTTTGCATTTTAGTCTCAGTAACTCTTTTGCAATAAAAAAAAATGCAAAATTGATTATACGGGGGTAAAAGTGTTAACAATATATTATCACGTGATTACAAAAGTGCAAAATTGATCATATCCGAAAAAAGTGCTGAGATTATCATATGAGACCAAAAGTGCTAACTAGAGATTATCATATGTGAACAAAAGTGCTAATCAGAGATTATCATATGAGATTAAAAGTACAAAATTGAGACTGTCCTATGGGAACAAAAGTGCTAAACGAAGATTATCACACAAAAGTACAACTTTTATAATATGACGTTGGGACCAACACTACATTTCTGTAACGTGCGAACCAAAAGTGCAAAACATGACACCAAAATTACGATTTCATAAAGTACGGGACTAAAAGTGCCGAGAGTCAAATAGTGTAAAATCATGACAGTCTCATGTGAACAAAAGCGCTAACCATAGATTATCATATGAGATCAAAAGTACAAAGCTGTCATATGGGAACAAAAGTGCTAAACAAAGAATATCACACGAGACCAAAAGTACAACTTTTATATTATGACGTTGGTACCAATACTACATTTCTGTAACATGCGAACCAAAAGTGCAAAACATGACCAAAAGAGTTACTGAGACTGTCATATGATCAAATCAGTGCCGAGAGTCAAATCAGTGTAAAATTATGATAGTCTTATGTGAACAAAAACACTAACCAGAGATTATCATATGATCAAAGTACAGAATTGAGACTGTCCTATGGGAACATAAGTGCTAAACAAAGATAATCACACGAGACCAAAAGTACAACTTTTATATAATGACGTTGGGACAAACACTACATTTTTGTAATGTGCGAACCAAAAGTGCAAAATATGACACCAAAACTGTGATTACATAAAGTATGGGACTAAAAGTGCCGAGAATCAAATCAGTGTAAAATTATGAGTCTTATGTGAACAAACTCGCTAACAAGAGATTATCATATGAGATCAAAGGTACAAACTTGAGACGTGATGGGAACAAAAGTGCTAAACAAAGATTATCACACGAGATCAAGAGTGCAACTTTTATATTATGACGTTGGGACTAACACTACAGTAATGTAACGTCCGAACCAAAAGTTCAAAACATGTCCAAAACTCGATTTCATAAAGTACAGGACTAAAAGTGCCGAGAGTCCAGTCCCACTTGAACAATTTGCCATAAATATGACTTAGATTAAACCTCATTCTTGAATTCCTCTGTTTCTTCTCCTTTCATGGCTTCCCCTGTTTTGAAATCTCTCCTCCTCTGTTTTCTTTTCTTCTCAACAACATATGCTTCTTCAAATTCAACAAATTCTTTAGAATCCCATCTTTCTTCAATAAAATCACTTTGCAAATCAACACCATACCCCGAACCATGTTTCAATTCCCTAAAGCTCTCCATCTCCATAAACATCTCCCCAAACATTCTAACATTCATCCTCCAATCCTTAAAAACCGCTTTATCCGAAGGCCTTAAGCTCTCCAATCTCCTCTCCGATGTGGGACAAAAAAATCTCGTCGAGAAACAAAGAGGAACCATCCAAGATTGCCAAGAATTACACCAAATCACACTATCCTCCCTAAAAAAATCCATGTCCAAAATAAGTTCATCAGATTCAAGAAAATTATCCGACGCCAGAGCTTTCCTAAGCGCCGCTCTAACAAACAAAATCACATGTTTAGAGGGCCTAAGTTCATCTTCCGGACCTATAAAACAATCCCTTTTAAATTCTTTAACTAATACTTACATACATGTTAGCAATTCTTTATCCATTATATCAAAACCGGTTTCGAAAAGAGGAGGGAATAAGCGGCGGCTTTTGGGTTTTCCGCGGTGGTTATCGGCGAAGTCACGGATGATTTTGCAGAGCTCCGGTGATGAATATGATACGGGTCAGGTGTTAACGGTGGCGGCGGATGGGAGTGGGAATTTTACTACGGTTACTGATGCGATTAATTTTGCTCCGAATAATAGTGTTGATAGAGTTTTTATTTATGTTAAAGAAGGATTTTATCAAGAAAATGTGGAGATTCCGAGCTGGAAGATTAACATTGTTTTGCTCGGTGATGGAAGTGATGGAACTGTGATTTCAGGGAAAAGAAGTGTAGATGATGGGTGGACAACTTTCAGATCTGCTACCGTTGGTAATTAAATTTTAATTTTTTCAAAAATATTTCTTCACATTCTTGAATATAAATTAAAGTAGTGAAATGCAGAAATATCCCCTATATTTTGTTAAATTAGCAAAAAAAACAACCGTGTTTGTAAGACCTTAGACGCTACAAGTTGCCCCACAACCAATTGATATTAGGAAATACGCATTCCCTTCCTTGGAAAAATCTTGCATAGACCCGGTCTTTCATAGACCATACACAAAATCTTGTATACATGTTTAGTTGATGCACTAATATTGTTCATTGTCTATGAATTAGGTCTGGTCTACTCAAGAATATTCCCCGTTCCTTATAGTAAATTCACACAAGCGTCCATGGTATTCGATTGTGACTTCACCCGCACACTCAGTTTGAGTGCCCAACAATGTTATTTTTATTAGCAAACCCTCCTCCCCCTTTTATACTATTTTTATTAGCGAAAAATCTTATTTGAAATTCCTTGGTAAGTCAGCAGGGATGTTATTGTCAATTGTTTAAGTAAACAAGAGGATTATTGACAATTTTAAAATTATCAAGTGGATCATTGATAATTCTTTAGGTTATTGGATTTTTTTTCGCATTTTTTGGCAGAGGTATAAATGCCATTTTCCCTACAAAATATGTACTTCGGCATGGGAGGGGGTTTTCGCTAATAGAAAAATAGCACAAAGGGTTTCTTGCTTATAAAAATAACACAAGTGTTAGTGTTTATGTAGAAGAATACTTCTTCAAGTTTTTTCCTATTTTGCATTTCACTCTAATTTAGACCCTGTGATTTTTTTTTTTTTGAATGGATTCTTTATATTGAAATCAATTTCAGCTGTTTCGGGTGAGGGGTTCTTGGCACGGGACATAACTTTTGAGAACACGGCAGGGCCAGAAAAGCACCAAGCAGTTGCGTTACGGATCAATGCAGACTTATCTGCGGTATACAGATGCACGATAAATGGCTACCAAGACACATTATACGTCCATTCCTTCAGACAATTCTATAGAGAATGTGACATTTACGGAACTATAGACTACATTTTCGGAAATGCAGCAGTTGTATTTCAAGGATGCAACATAATTTCCAAAATGCCATTACGGGGCCAAGGGACGGTGATCACGGCCCAGTCTCGCAACAGTCCGGATGAGGACACCGGAATTTCTTTACAAAATTGTTCGATTCTGGCTACAGATGACTTGTCTTCGAATTCTAGTAGCGTGAAGAGTTACTTAGGCAGACCGTGGAGGAATTATTCGACGACGGTTTATTTGGAATCATATATTGATGATTTTATTGAACCGGAGGGGTGGAGTAATTGGGTCGGTGATCAAGGATTGGACACGTTGTATTATGGCGAGTATGGGAATTATGGTCCTGGTTCCGCGATTGATGGTCGCGTTTCTTGGTCGGGTTATCATGTGATGGAGTATGACGACGCAGCTAATTTTACGGTTTCGGAGTTTATAACTGGAGAGGAATGGCTTGATTCTACTTCGTTTCCTTATGATGATGGAGTTTAATTTGAATTCAATTGGATTTGGTGTGTGAATTCAAGCTTGTTTTTAAAAAAAATTAAATTTGAAATGTGCTTGAATTCATGGATTTGATACTGTAATTGATTGCCAAGTTTTGAGTGCACTGTCCAGTTACTAATTTTGTTAATTCAAATGTATTTACTTATATATATATAAATTATTTTCAAAGTGTTGAATTTGAAATTGGGAAAAGTGTATGATTCAAGATATGTTGCAAAAACTAAGAAGATATTAAATGTTTTATTAGGGAAAATTTGTTTTTTTTATCACGTGATAGATTATTTTGGTACCATTTGACTTGAAAATGTCAATTTGTTACCACATGATAGATTTTTATTGCAATTTTGGTACCATTTGGACGGAAACGAACGGAAAAGCGTTGTTATCTTTCATTTTCCCTCCAAAATCACTCACGTGATTCGTACGCCTGCAAATGAACTACACTATGTCAGATTTTTCATTTTTTTTCCAAGACGCTTTTCCGTTGGTGTTTGTCCAAATGGTATCAAAGTTGCAATGAAAATCTATCATATGGTATTAAATTTGTATTTTCGTGTATAATGATACCAAAATTACAATAAAAACCTATCATTCGGTATCAAATTTATATTTTCATGATTAATGGAACCAAAGTTTCAAGATGGTCTATTCTATGGTACCCAAAAAGCAAAATTTCCTGTTCTATTAACATTTGAGTTGGGAAAGAGTTTGGGCCTAAGACCCAAGTACACCCAAAATTTGTAAGGGGAAAGGGCATAGATTTATTTGGGTTGGACCACATGGGCCCAACCGGAAAGCATGTCATATTCTTTCTTTTTGCTTTTACCGGGGGATAAATATTTCGTTAAATATTATCGTTTTGTAAAAGTAAAAAAAAAAAAAATACATTTTATAATTTATGCGAAACATGTAAGATCGGTTTAGGATTGTAGGTTCATTTAGATGGGTTCAGGATCGTAGGATCATTTTTGGTATAATGATTGATGTATTCACCGTTCCTCTAAAAAGATGTACACTCCAATTTTTAATTTTGTCTTAAATTTAAAGATTGGAACATGAACAATTCTATAGAACATTAATTCCATGTATTAACTTACCTAGAGTTCAAGATATACTGAATAAGAAGTAATTAAGGTCATATTTGTCTCGTATTTCAGATAACATTTCAGTACTCTTTGAAAAATCAAACATTTATCTTTTTTTCAAGAAATAAACTTATTATGTCTCAAACTTCAAATTTTTCTCATTTAAAAAAAAAAAAAATCTCTTTATCTCTTCAAAAAACCTAAACTAACTCTACTATTTGTACATTTTAAAACTACATATATTCATGTTTTTCTAGCCCAAATTAACACTTAAGTTTTCTTTATGTACCACTAAAATAGATCAAATTCTCAGTCTATAAACATGAATTATTCACGTTCATTAAAAATAATTCACAATTTGTTATAATTCATTATTCACAATTACAAAAATATAAATTAACTGAGAAAAGAGTTATGATTGTTCTTCTTGTTTTGCCGAATTTCAAGATTGAAAAAAGGGTCTGCTTCATGTTTTTGAATAAAAATACACTTTAGTTTTTTGTTACTAATTTTGGAATTTTAAATAATTACTCCAGGGCTTTTATTGAATTTAGAATCATGAAGTATAGGTCAATGAAACTATATTTTGTTGGCAAAATTGACGTCCAAATTCAGTCTAATTTAACCCAACTCATCAATACATAAAGGTAATAAGGATTGAATTAAATTGGGCCATGAGGCCTAACTGGTATTGCTACCCCAATAAAGGCAATTTTCAGATATCATCACAACTGAGAAGTTATGCTTTCATATCTTTGATCCAATGCTTATTATTCTTCAAATTGATTACTTTTTTTGTTAGATTGTACTTATTATTTCTTTATTTATATTAGTCATATGTATTATATTAGAGTGACTCACGCTTTTCGTCTTTCTTATGCGGCGTCTTTTGCACTCATTAGTCTCTCCTAAATTTTTCTTAGCAGATGCATCCCTCTTATCAATGTGATATCATCGATTCATTTTTCGACTATTACACAGCAGAGACGGCATCATGTACAAAGCATGTGTATTATTTAGATGGCATTTTCATCCCTTCACCTAATATTAGACCTTTGCACGTAAGGCCGTCTCTGTCATGAAACAACCAAAAAATGAATCGATGATACACTACATAGAGATACATATGCTACAAAAATTTTAGGAGGGACAAATGTACAAAAATCAAACAATAAGGAAGACGAAAAATGCGATTCACTTGATTACTTTAAAAACTAAATTTAGTAGAGTGAAACTGCGGTTAGATTAATTAATTCTACTGCAGTCACATAAGTATACAAATTGTGTCCAAAGAAACAAGAGTGTTTTAATTAATGTATGCAATCTAGCAACCAATTTAAAATAAACAAGGAGGAGAAGAAAAATCGGGCAAGAATTGTTAATGGATAAAACATTCATCATCCATTTTCTAACCATATTTAAACTGAACGAAACTTTTAATGAATTAAAGTGCCTAAAATTTCTCTAATCCTCAATTTCTACAGTACGAGAAATCTATGGCATTTCATTCATTCACACTACAACAAAACGAACAAACAAAAACAAAAACCATTACACTAAAAAATCAAAAATAAAAAGTTCTGCCTTGGCTTAATTCAAAGGCAGATTAGCCAAGGCAGGGAAAAAAAATTGATCCCCTGCAATGGCATTCCAAGACTTCGATCAAATCTCGAATCGCAGACAACAAGAACGAAAACAAAAGATTAGAAGGAGAATCACTATCGCCGTTGTTTCAAGTGTGGCTGTTCTTTTATTAGTTGGTGCTGTTGTAGGCACTGTGGCATATAAAAACCATCAGGACGTCGGTCCCCAACAAAACAAGGCATCCCCTGCACCCCCGAAAGCAATAAACACGCCTGAAAAGTCCGTAAAATCTGTATGTGCCACGACAGATTACAAGCAAACGTGCGAAGATAGCCTTCTCAAGGCGGTCAAGAACAATGCCACTACTCAACCAAAAGATATTCTAAGATTCTCATTTGTTGTTGTCTCGGAGGAGATTGATAAGGTGATCAAACAAGCCTCGGAGCTCAAATTCGACAACCCACTAAAAAAGGCCGCGTTTGATGATTGCTTGGTTCTTTTGAATGACGCGAAAGAGGAATTGAATAACTCTGTTTCGAGTATTCAAGATTGGGGGAGGGTTAAATCGAGAACGCCAGATATAAACAACTGGCTTAGTGCTGTTTTGTCTTATCAACAAACATGCATTGATGGGTTCCCTGATGGAGAGGAAAAGGTTGCGTTGGAGAAGATGTTGAAAAGTTCCAAGGAACTTGGGAGTAATGCTCTTGCTATTGTTTCACAAGTTTCGTCTGTATTATCGACGCTTCAAGTGCCTGAAGTTAAAAGAAATCTTTTGGCTCTGGACGAGGGGTACCCGAGCTGGTTGGATGTGGAGCATCGGAGAATGTTGAAAGCGGATACATCAAAATTTACTCCTAACGTGATCGTGGCAAAAGATGGCACTGGAAATTTTACTACCGTTACTGAAGCATTGAATGCAATGCCTTTGGAACGCACAGGAAGGTATGTTTTCTCCAAGGAAATATTTATTCTTGCATCTAGAGGGGCCCTAGCTAGATGCCCAAGATTCGTAGAAACAACGTATTATTTTTTTCTACTTGTTTAGTTCTTGGATTTTGCTATAAAAGGACGATTAATGGCTATTTTCAATATCAATCACGTAAAAAATAACTCTTGCATGAATTTCTCACGTAGATTAAACGTGCAATTCGGTCCTGCGCCTACTCCAACCCTTCTTTTTTTCACCAATGAATTTATTTGAATTCATTGATTTTAAATATGATTTGGTGCAGATATGTAATTTATGTTAAAGAAGGTATCTATGAAGAGAATGTTATAGTTACCAAAAAGATGGTAAATGTTACAATCTACGGCGATGGATCCCAGAAAAGCATCATAACTGGAAATAAAAACTATGTAGATGGAGTTCCAACGTTTCAAACCGCTACATTTGGTAATATTCAAGAATCAAGAAAAAGTCATTTACCCTTGTAATTAATTTTGTCCTATAATCACCACATTTTCTACGCGTTAAACAAAATTGACATTGTCTTATATGTAGCTGCTCTTGGAGGAGGATTCATGGCCCAATCCATCGGATTCAGAAACACTGCGGGCCCAGAAAAGCATCAGGCTGTAGCTCTCAGAGTGCAAGCTGATCGTTCATTATTTGTTAACTGTCGAATGGAAGGATTCCAAGATACTCTATACGCTCAAACACACAGACAATACTACAAAAGTTGTTACATAACTGGTACAGTCGATTTCATCTTTGGCGATGCTGCAGCCGTGTTCCAGAACTGTAATATCTACGTTAGAAAGCCGATGGAGAATCAACAAAACATTGTCACCGCCCAAGGCAGGATGGATAAGAGGCAAACAACAGGGATCGTGCTTCAGAACTGTAAAATTTTGGCAGATGATACACTCCTACCAGAAAAAGCTAAATTCAAGAGTTATCTCGGCAGACCATGGAAAGAATATTCCAGAACAATTGTCATGGAAACGGAGATTGGCGATTTGATTCAACCCGAGGGATGGTTGGAATGGAGTGGAGATTTTGCGCTTAAGACTCTGTTTTACGCGGAATTCAATAATAAAGGGCCGGGTTCTAGTACTTCTAGTAGAGTGAAATGGCCTGGATGCAAAGTGATTAAGAGAGAAGAGGCATTGAAATTTACCGTTGCTGCGTTTCTGCAAGGTGAAAGTTGGCTCAAGGAATTTAATGTTAATGTGCGTTTCGGCTTGTTTACTTGAAGTATTGTTTCTTTTAGTTGAGTATTATGAAATATAGGGATAAAATTGGTACATGTTTATTTATTTATTTACTTTTGCTATATATTAATGTTAAATATTTGTGGGTGTTTATTCTTGCTGCAATTTTGATCTAGTTGTTTGTTTGATTGTTTTAATGAATTATGATAGATGTGTGTATACATTCATTATTGGGTTGCCTCTTAGAAAATTGTAGTATTCACAGCTAGAGTTTGACATCCACTATTATATGTTCAATTGAATGATGTAGTGTAGGCCGGTTGTTCTTATGTACAAAAAAAAAAAAAAAAAAAAAAACTATTATATGTTCAAGACAAACATCTTACCAAAACTACATTATGTCTAATTTTTGTCAATCGTGATTCTATAAAATCGATTCCTAGAAAATCAACTCTGGTTGAAATTAATCATGTAGAATTATTTTCCATCCGAAAATATTCTGTACATTTTTCTTTTTATTTTGTATGCTTTGTATCATCAATTTAATTACACGGGTACAATTTATATCAATAGTAATTATATTTGATAGAAAAACAAAATCCAATAGCCACCGAACTCTTTCTCATACCATGGTCAAAACGCAAACACTTAGAGCATCTCCCATCTACCTTCATATTTGATGAATTTGGAGGAGGGACTAAACTGCAAACTCCAAATATGGAGTTTTGTATAGTGATTTTGAGGCTTACCCAAACCACTGTTCACTTGTTTTAATTACATTTGTGTCCCAATATTCTCCTTTTTAATATTTTTGAATTACTTTTATATTATTTATGTTATTAATTATTTATATCTTTTTAAAATTAATAATAAAAACATGAATGTTTGATATAAATATATTTAATAGGTTATAATTAATATTTAATTTTTAAATTGAAAATGTATGTTTTAGTTTAGATTATAAATAAGAAAACTTAAAAGATGAATAATAATTAATATACAAGAGAATTAAATTAAATAATATTTAAAAAGTACATGAAAACTATAAATAGAAAACAACAACTTCTAAGAATTCACCAATTCTTCATGAAAACTTCAAATAGAAATAAGGTCAAAATAAGAATTAAATATTTTGATTAATTTATTTTGCATTTAATACTAGTATGTTAATAAGTAAATTATTTGAATTTTATTTAATCATATCAAATATATTATTTGAATTTTATTTAATCATATCTAATATTATTTAAAAAAAAAACTCAAATTTTAACTTTGATGAATGTAGATAAAAATTATTTATTTAATAAATGAATAGTATTTTGGAGGTTGTCGAATAATGTTTTCAAGTTTTTTGGTAGGAGATGAGATGTGGAAAACTGCCTTCAAATTTAGAGAAAATTTCAATGTGAAGTCCAATTTGGAATTTTGGGTCGGGTTCGTTAGAGAATAACCATAACTACTGCTCAAGACTTACCCAATAATTATTTCTCTAATAATTTTTTATTTTCTGACAAAGTGAAATTAGTTGGTTTCAGATTTTTTTTCTCCATTTTCGTGTTGCCATTTATTTTAACTCTTGTGATGAGTTCAAGAATATGTTATTCATTAAGAAAGTTGATATTTAGGGCTTGTTCTTTGACATCTCACCGTCCAAATAATATGGACCATCAATCTATACGGCTATACCTATATTATACATTGTAGAGGGTGATTTTTTTTTTTACCTAAATCCTATGATTTTAGCTGAATAAAAATTTATAATAATTTGAGTGTATTTTAATTCTAAAAAATATAGGGCCTGTTTGTTTGGCGTTTCCCAGATTTTTTTCATGTTTGGAAAATGCCAAACAAACATGTTTTTTACTTTCAGAAATAAATTTTTCATCCATTAATTTTCTCAAACTACTCTCTTAAAATTCAAACAAATAACAATTTTTTTTATCTCTAAACAAAACCTATACAAACTCTATTTTGATTTGACATAAAGTAACCTATCTCTTACACAACTTATCTCACATAACAAACATGATTTGACATAAAGTCTTACACATCTTACACCTACAACCCAACTCTTTCAAAAAAACCTAAACCTACTTTATTTCTCAAACCACTATCTCAAAACCCAAACAAACAACATTACGCAAATCGAGATTATTTCACAAACCTCCACTACTCTCCCAAACTACTTTCTCAAACGCCAAACAAACAGGCCCATATACATTATGTAGATGTTTATGAAGGTTATTGGTTATTTCAAAGATCTTGAATCACAAATTTTTAAA
This sequence comes from Penstemon davidsonii, assembly GCA_034814905.1. NCBI lineage: Eukaryota > Viridiplantae > Streptophyta > Magnoliopsida > Lamiales > Plantaginaceae > Penstemon > Penstemon davidsonii. The sequence goes on along the minus strand of JAYDYQ010001086.1, from coordinate 10,681,118 downwards.
TATTATATTGAAGAGACCACATGAGATCTTGAAACATTCGCTAGAGTGTACATGAACCCGCCAAATCCGACTCGATCCGACCCAACCCGTCTATTTTATTTTAAAATAATTAATTGTGGGATGGTAGCTTGTAAATCCACATGGTATGCATGGGTCGGTTGACGGGTTTAATGATTAAAAAAACAAACTCACCCATAACCCGCACTAAATCATCTTTGATATACTTTTTATTCACATTTTATTAAAAATGTGAAATAAATCACATTTATTAACAAATATTTAAGAACAAAAAAAAAAAAAAAAACTTTCTTCAAGTTTCTTGTTTTTCTTAATGTTCATGGTATTAATATGTTGGTAATTACTTTTTTATTCGAATTTATTTCTAAATTATAATCATCGATACATAAGTTGGTAACAATAGACGTTATTGCAAAGATAAATTGTTAGCCGAATAATTAATGATTAACAATCAACTTGATATTTGAACTTGTTTCTTGAGTTTAATCTTAACATGAATTATTGAGAAGCTCATTATTTGAAGGAAGACTCGTTTACGAGAAATTGATCAATCGAGGATAAAATGCTCAATAAAGATTTCACTAGCCCATCAATGAAGGTCCAATTACGAATAAAACTCAATTTGGGGGGGGGGTGGGGGGGGGGGGGGGTGGGGGGGGGGGGGGGTGGGGGGGGGGGGGGGTGGGGGGGGGGGGGGGTGGGGGGGGGGGGGGGTGGGGGGGGGGGGGGGTGGGGGGGGGGGGGGGTGGGGGGGGGGGGGGGTGGGGGGGGGGGGGGGTGGGGGGGGGGGGGGGTGGGGGGGGGGGGGGGTGGGGGGGGGGGGGGGTGGGGGGGGGGGGGGGTGGGGGGGGGGGGGGGTGGGGGGGGGGGGGGGTGGGGGGGGGGGGGGGTGGGGGGGGGGGGGGGTGGGGGGGGGGGGGGGTGGGGGGGGGGGGGGGTGGGGGGGGGGGGGGGTGGGGGGGGGGGGGGGTGGGGGGGGGGGGGGGTGGGGGGGGGGGGGGGTGGGGGGGGGGGGGGGTGGGGGGGGGGGGGGGTGGGGGGGGGGGGGGGTGGGGGGGGGGGGGGGTGGGGGGGGGGGGGGGTGGGGGGGGGGGGGGGTGGGGGGGGGGGGGGGTGGGGGGGGAAAATTTCTTAGTCTTGAAATAAAATCCATAAACTCGACCCAAATATGAAAATGAAATATATTTTACAATATAATAACTTAAATCTATTACTCTTTATGATGCATGTATGTTTTTCTCCATTTTTCTTTGAAGAACACTTTAAAAGAGAACAAAAATAAAATAAAATCAATTAAAGAACACAAGCATAGGCGGATCTTTACCCAAAGCAACGAAGGGAATGAAGCTCTCCTCATTTTCAGACCTCCGAAGGTGGTGGTGGCGGCTCCTGTGGCGGTGGTGGCGGCTCCGGTGGCAGTGGTGGCGGCTGCGGTGATGGTTCAAAATAAAAGCCCTACTTTTCATCAATTTCCAGTGAACGTAGATTCACTTAGGAACATTGAAACGACGATCCGAACGGTCAATATGTATCCCCATGAGTGTAGGATCTTCAAACAAAATTTGGGCATGATCCAACGGTGGAAGAAGACAGAATGTTCGAAATACCGAGGCTATGGAGTGTATATCCGAAAATTTTCTTTCTAAAGTGTTGTCTCTTTCCCCCCTCTCTTCTTAACTACATCTAAGTATTTTAAGTTGTAAAGGAGATAAAGTGGGTTTGAGGAGGGTAATTATTGGACTATAAAATCGGATATTTTAATGTGTATAGACATATACATACAATATGAAAAAATAGGAGTATTATTACTCTAAATTTTCCACCAATGCATGTCAACCTTGGGTGGATGAGTTTCTCTACCCAAGGACATGCTTTTGCAGCTCTTGGAGTGTGCAAGGAGGGAAAAATAATTACTCCTGCAGAAAATCTTCAACCTGAAGTTTTGGAAAGTATATTTTTGCCCCTAAAATTAAATTTTTGTGCTATTTAGTCCAAACCTTTTTGCAAAAAGATCCCAACACTTTTAGAAGATTTTTCTCACCTTTATAAACAAATTCCATGTTTAATATTTCATACGAAAAATTTATTCGCATATTTTAGTTAAAAGTAGCATTAAATTTAAAAAGAAAATGTGCCGAAATAAATAGTGATATAGAAAATAACTCCACCATTTCAAAGGAATCTTATCATATTTAAATATGTATTCTTCGACTAAAATAAAGGAAAAATATAATCTAAATTTATAAACCTTCGAAAATCTATACTTTAAAAGAAAGATTTTTAAAATAGAATAATAAAAAGGGCACGAAATTTGTGGCGTGTTATAGGAATAGGGGCCAGGAACGGGGCGGCAGCAGGTATAGATAGGTAAGTGTTAATATATATCTTACAAATACATTGCGTATTATTGGGTTTATGATGGTTAATGACAGGGGCGGATCCAGGATTTTCGGTCGGGAGGGCTAAATAGTACAAAAAAAAAATATATTCAAACTTAAAGCTTATATTATGCACGATAAAATATAGACGCAATACAAAATGGGGAGGTATAGTTTGACAAAAATAACTCCCACGAGATACTTTAATTACATATGATACCCCGTTATAGTCCTAAAAGAATCCAAAAATTTACGTATTTACATTAATAATTGACCTTGACGATTTCTCATTTTTTTTTAAATCTATCCATGATAGCATCGTTTAAAATACTACTAAATATGTCTATCTCTATAAAGGCAACTAGATTATCATTTAGCCTTTGATCGCGCATTCGGTTACGAAGTTGATTCTTTACTATATTCATAGCAGAAAATCTCTCTTTACTCATGCAGTTGCCACAGGTAAAATAAGCGTCAATGTCACAAGTTTGTAAACAAACGAGAATGCGACATGCCTTTTAGTTGTAACCATCTTCCTAGCAAGATCACCGGTCTCTTTCAAGCTACATATTACATCACTTGGTCGAACATCCCTAATATAATTTTCAAGTTGATTGGGAAGGGCCGAAAGCTCGAAAAAAGAGAAGTCGTTTGGATTAAAGATTTGGGTTTGTAGATGTTGGGAGTTGGGAGAATATTTAAGCTTTAATTGGGGTTTGGGTGGAGTTAGGTGATATTAAGGTGGGTTAATATTGGGTTGAATTAATTGGACTAATTTCTTATTTCGATTAATTTTTTTACTTTGAGCTAGAGAATTTCTGATTGTGCTAATTTTTGGGACTATTCTTTTTTTTGTTAAACAACTATACTAAAACAAAAACAAAAAAAAATTCTTGTCCCTCTCTCCGTCCGCCCCTGGTTGATGAATCAATTGTAAAATTGATATCAACTTTATATTTTTTTTATTTGTTAATTGTTTTTGTAGTTAGTTGGAGGAGAGATTATTTTTTGAAGGAAAGTTTTTATTTTATTACTTCATTTCCTTACATTCCTTATATTACAATTTCTTTTTTTATTTTCTCTCACATTTACATTTGAGTTGCACATATTTATAGTTGTCTATGGAACAATCTAGAGTATCTAGTTCCATCTATATTTTCTATACAATCCATATTTTCTAAATTTGTCAACATCTATCTTAGATACTTAGGATTTATTGATATTATTTTAGATTCTTCTACCAAATGATATTAGCTTATACATGAAATATCTTGATCAACCTTGAACTTTCTAGAACCTTCAAGCAAAATATCTCACATTTCAACACTCCTCCTTGAGATTTTTTCTTGATAACTAAGCTTATATCCAAGTATCCCAAATTTTGATTTTGGAAGTGTTTGATTTTATTATAGTGTGCCACATGTGTAAATGCATCTTTGTAGCTGAATCTCATTTTCTGTGCATTTCTCTTTGCAACCCACTTAGTCTTATGCTTGTTGACTGTGCCATTTCAATTTGCCCTTGTCTTATAACTCTTTTTTGCACGAAGCACTTTCTTGTTTTTAGGTCCTCCCATCAGTTTCCGCGTTTGTTTTATGTTGTTCTTTTTTATCTCCTCCTTTATTTCAACTTTCTATTTCTCATATGGTGAAGTTTCTTCGTAATTGCATGGCTCCGTAAATGTCATTTGATAACTTGCAAATTTATCCGTAACGAATTTGAATTTTTTCGGAGATTCAAATGATTTTCTCCTGGAGGAGTCTTCCATCATTTCTTCTTCTTTATTGTTGGATTTTTCCGGACCCTTATTTCTCTCCTGTTATTCAGGCATTATTGGTGCTTCTGGCTTACTTATATCCACATCTTTATCCAAATTCTTAGTTGCAGTTTTAGAGGTGCATTGTAATCATTATCCATTATATTTGCTAAGAAGAGGCAAATAAATCTTTTGTGGGCATCCAATGCAAATTTTTCAAGCCCCAAATATGTCTCTAACAGTCTTAGCACATAATATAACGTCAAAGAATCGGCTTGGTCTTTGATATATTGCAAGCGAGAGACAAACACACTCTTGATTCGCTGCTTAATTCCTCGCTCTTTTCTTTCTTGTTCCGCCATTGAAATGCTCTCCAAGCACTGATATTTTCTCGAAGAATCTCCCATGCTTCTTTGGCCGTAGTCATAGCGACTATCTCGATGAAGATTTCTTTAATAACAGTAGTTTGGAGGAATGTAAGTGCCTTCATATTTTTGTTTATATTCTTCTTTTTCTTCTTTTGTTGGGGTGCGGTAATCTTTTGTTGGGGTGCGGTAAGAGTACCTTCATGTTCCGGTTCTTCATAACCGTTTTCAACAATTTTCCATAACTCATTTGCTATGAGAAAAGCCTTCATTCTTACCGACCAATAATCATAGTCTTCACCGTTGAATATCGATAGTGTTGATGAACCCATTTTTTGAACTTAATCCCTTAAGATCAATGAGCTCTAGATACCACTTGTTGGGTTTATGATGGTTGATGAACCAATTGTAAAATTGATATCAACTTGATTTTTTTTATTTGTTAATTATTTTTGTAGTTAGTTGGAGGAGAGATGTTTTTTTGAAGGAAAGTTTTTATTTTGTTACTTCATTCCTTATATTGCAATTTTTTTTTTGTTCTCTCACATTTACATTTTAGTTGCACATATTTATAGTTGTTATGGAACAATCTATAGTATCTAGTTCCATCTATATTTTCTAGTACAATCCACACTTTCTAGATTTGTCAACATCTATCTTAGATACTTAGGATTTATTAATATTATTATAGATTCTTCTACCAAATGATATTGGCTTATACATGAAAAATCTTGATCAACCTTGAACTTTCAAAAATCTTTAAGCAAAATATCTCACATTTTAACACACATGAATCAATAAATAAACAATGCCGTGCAGGAATCGAATGAAGAAAAATGCTACTTCATAATTACTTTCTCAGCACATCAACTCACAAGTAAAATCAAATGCACATAAAACAAACAAATGGTACTCAATTAAAGATGAGGAGAGATGGAATTAGCTTCATCAATAAACTCTTTAAATACCTTTTCTACAAGCAATTTTCCCTAATCGCCCGCCCTCCTAGTCATTTTTCTCACACTCCGTGATGTCTTACCGACTGCCCATGCCAATCATTTCCACCCAAAAAAATGGTACCTTATGATACTTTCTTCAGTAGCTTGTGCAGGAATAGTAGGATTCTCATGGCAAGCATTTACAAGCTTCAGTCCTTCAAGAACTTTTAAGGCTGCATTCTGGCTTAGCCCTCTACTTACCTGTGGATACGGGATTTTACTCGTCTCTATAGACGCTCAGGTAGTTTAGCAGCATCTGTAATTACTCTAGTTTCTTCTGTACTTCAATCCATATACGCATGTTGGGTCATTCCAAGAATCGTACATGCAATTAAGATAGTTACAGTTTCAATTGTGTATAATCCAACCAAGGTGAAAGCTACGGTACTTCTAACAAGGGATAGTTACATCGACCTTCCCTGAGGTTTGGACTAATTCACTACAACAAAAGGATTATTACTAACATTGAAAATTATCATTAATTATTATGATAGTGGCATTTTTTAATTTAATGGCATTTTTTTGAAGTGCCACTTGTAGCGATGTCGCTAAAAGTCATTGACATTTATTAATCTCACTATCATATCATTTAATGGCACCATGAAATGTTATAGTAACTAAAAACAATGACAATATAAAATGTTGTAGTATCCACATTAAATAACATGTTAAAATGCCTCGGGATAACTACTTTACTAACATTTTGAAATGACACTCCAAAAATTGACACAATTATAATACCCGTAACAAGTAAATTAATGGCACTTCACAATGCCATTGAACCCAAAGAGAATGTCAATTCAAAATGCCACAAAAAGCCTATCTTTTGACATTTTGGAATGACACAATACTATTGAATAATCACATTTATAATGCCACTAATACAAAAGGGAAAACGAAAAAAAAATTGAAAAAGATACCACAAATGCTTTTTAATTGCCTCAAAAATAAAATATAAATACTTTTACAGCACAAATAGTTCATCAAATATATTTAGATATAATATTATGTTAATACATTTAGAGAACCTAAATTCAAAGTGTAAAAAATATAAAAAAATGAAATATACAGGTAAAGTTCAAACAAAAAGAACTGTGTCCTAGAGTTTAACAAGGACTTCAATTGATCTTCTCAAGGTACTATTGTTAATGTCCACTTTTCCTACAAAATTATAGAAAAAAGACAATTCAAATAGAAAAAGGGTTACCTTGTTTCTTGGTTGCAGGCTAACATGGCATAGGAATAAACATTGTAAAAGGGTGTTAGAACATAATAGAACACAATATAACGACATTCCAGAACAACTTTTTGATGAAGGGATATTTCGTCTAAGTAGATGATCCAAATCCAATGTGCCACGTAATTGCTGATATCCGTTCTACAGTATGGAATTCTTGCCGGTCAACTCGAACAGAACTCCACTTGTAGGAACCTAACCCTGCGCTCAAAGGAACTCGTCAGGTTTTGCCGGTGGTTGATCCGGCTTAGACCCTCCGATGCTAAAGTCAGTACAGTTGTTGATAGGAATAGCAGAAAGTATAATAGTGGTCGTTGAGAAAAACCTACCTTGAAGAGTAATAAATGTCGTCTATTTATAGTTTTCCAAAGAGGATATTTTGGGTCGGATCTTTTCTGGTCGGATCTCATCTGGTTCGATCCAATTGAGACATTGAAGTCGAATAGTTTTATTGAAGGGTTGATCTAGTAAGTTATGCAGAGTTTAGTATGAAAATCATTTACGAGACACATATTAGTAAATTTCGACATATGGATATGTCGAAATTCATAAGGGCAAGCATAATGAACAGAAATGTATATCGAACTAAGACCAGATCTGGTACATGTCGAATAGAACCAGATTTGGTCTAGTTGACTAAGATAGAGTTTTAATCCTGAAATTGATTTATAATCTGACGTGTAATATGCCATGTCTCTGATTGAATATTTGGTATATCACTTTTATCGGAAAATCGTTAGCCTGATTACTTGTGCACCACGAGCAGTCTTCAAAACCGGAAGAAGTAAGCCTGCAGATTGTTCCAATCTTATCATTTTCACCCTGTCATAAGTGAAGATTGAATTTGGGTTTGACAATCTCCAAATTATGTGGTAAATTCCGTGAAAAGGGTTACATGAATCTTCTTATACTATGGTGAATATGAAGGGGAAGAAAAAAAACCCTCTTAAGAATTGAAAGTTGAAACCATTCAAAGCAAATAGAGAAAAATTAACAGTATTTGTCCCCGAAGTTCAAGTATTCAATATGAAAATCGAATTTTTAAACTTGTGAAATAAATAATGAAAATAAATGAAAATTAGACAATTGAGTTTTGGGCTTATACATCGAAGCCCTAAATCAAAGTGCTATTTTTGAGGAGACTAATTAGGTGGTTTTACATATCAGTTTTTGTATATAAAGATAATATGTCGAATATCTAATGAATGCCATATATAAATCAATATTAGATGTCGATAGGTTATAGCTTGTAAATATATAAATATATATATATATATATATATATATATATATATATATATTTATTGATGAGTTACTTAGGTAATTAAATATCGAATATCCATATATGTGTGTTTTCGACAATCTATATATGTAAATATCAGCAAAGTTCGACACTGCTTGTGCTGAATATATTCACCTCCATTCGATATATATGTGTATATATATGTAACTATTTCTTCGTTTGGGTTAAAAAATGTAATTTTAAATATTCTGAGAGTAAATATTTTTTGTATCGAAAAGTCGTGGGCTCGGAATTCGAACCGTCTTTTAAAGTGGAAGGGTTAATTTTGCAATTTACCCTTTTCAACTCTCTATATAAAGGGGTTTTACCAATTACCCTCATACCACAATTTTACTAATTTGGGCAGATCTGTTCGAAGAGCCTCAAGCCCTAGGTCGAAGAAATCACTCTTTTTATAGACGAATCCTCCTGTTATCCGGGTAATTTTATGTCTCCTCCATACTTCAATTAAGCATGTTTTTAAATTCTTCTAGTAGAGCGTCTAGTACTGAGCTCGATTCAGATGATTCCCCTGTAGTTTCTTTTTCTTCTGATTTTATCGATATAACTGATGATGACGAAATTGATAGCATTAGAGTTCAATCTGTTTTATTTGGTAATGTCGATCCAATTTGTGATAATTTAGAGCAAGTTGGTGATGTCGAATTAGGGAAATTTGAAGGGAGTGATATCGAACTAGGGAAAGTCGAAGGGGTTGATGTCGAAGAAGTAGGTCCATCTGATCGATACAAAATAGTAGATCGATATGATCAAATTTTGCCTGGATTTTATAGAATTCCTGTTTCTTCATTAGCACAAACTTATTCTATTATGGTCAGTAATAGAACCATCATAAAGTGATCGAATGAATGCTCCGCCAGATAATTGTAGAGCAATTAACATTCATCATCTCGAACTTGGTCTTCGATTTCCCATACCTGTCGAAGTGGCTGACATTTTAAATCAATTATCCTTATCTCCTATACAAATAGTTCCCAATGGGATGGCTTACATCATTGCCTTCTGTTTGATAATGAAAGCCCTAGGTCAAGCCACTTATTTTGCTAATTTCAACTATCTGTTTGTTGTTACTGAGTCTCCGAAGTCGAATGTTGGATTTTATTATATTAAATCGAAGAATAAGAAAAGTTTCTTGACGCAAATTCAATCCGGCTATGGCAAGGAGTGGAAACACAGATTTGTTTATGTTGTTCCCCCTGAAGGTTATGTTTGAAATGTTCGAAGTGAATGGCATACTGGTCCTATTAGGATTGAAAATATAGCAAATCCTTCATGGGGTTCTGAGTTTTTGAATCAGTTGAGAGAAAATAAGTATAACGCTAAGAAAATACTTCGAGAACCTATTCTTCGACTAGGGGGAATGTCGATGTTGAAGGCTCGAAGAAGTGATCCTACATTAGGTAGTGTATATCGATTATCTTGTTTATTAAATAAGTTTAATTGTGGTTTCCTTATCTAATTCGATTTACTGACATTTTTATGCAGAGCATGCAATTTCAGCTACCATGTCTCAAAGAGCAAAAATAATGATTGAAATGGCTCGAAGAACAGGTTCGAATCAAGCACCTCGTCCCACACCAGGTCAAAACCGAGTGTTGTATCGAATAATCCCAAACTAGCACAAATAGCTTCGTCGAACTAACCCAATCACCCTGTTCGAAATATCACAGATGGTTCGACCCATCATGCTGTTCGAACTTCTCAAGCTACGGGGTCTCGAAGGAGTACTCACTCTAGAGAACATGGTTCTTCGACTCCTGAATCTGTTCGAGGTAGTAAGAGGCCTAGAGAAGAAAATGATGTGGTTCGACGTCCTGGAAAAGAACTTGTTCTCGAAGTCTCGTCTGATGAGGATATCGAGAGTATAATGAATTCTGAGCTTCCTCGTGCTGGAGGAGTTCCGCTCGACTCTTCGGTCCTTGAGCAGGAAGGTGAAGTAAAGGCTTGAAAAGTATTTCAATCCATCATTTTCAAGAGAGATCAAATTAATTTGAGCAAGAAGAAGATTAAACAAAATTTGAAGAAAGGATCCCGCGACCTTGTTTCTGTAAGTTTTTGGTCGAATTACTGTATTCGATTTACATAATTTCGATAAATTTGGTCGTTCGAGATTCTTGATGTTTATTTTTTAGGCAAGTAGCGTCATGTATCAAGGTTATGTTCTTGCTGAGCGTGCCTTCAAGGATCTTGACAAAATGAAGAAGAAATTGAAGGAACAACACAACTTGATGAAGGCTCTTTCTGCAAGCTCTAAGGATGCAAAAAAGAAACAAAAGGATGCTGAAACTGAACTTCAAAGGAAAGATGATCAGTTAATTGATGCTATAGAGAAACTCACTGCTAGAAACGCCGATGTCAAATGGTTGCAGAAAAAGGTTGAGGATCATAACCTTGAAATCGAGCATCTGAAGCTTGAGTCGAATCAAAGTTATGAAAGAGGTCGAACTGAGGGCATGTCAATGTCGACTGCACCAAGTCGTGAGTAGATGCTAGCAATTGCTCGAGAGTTTTACCGTTCTCCTACTTACGATGTTTTATCTGATCTGAAGGCAGGTGTCGAATTGCTTGGTGTTTTGGAGAAAGCTTGGAAACAGTGTAGAAAGCTTGATTTTTTGAACGAGCGTTTCGACGAAGGAGCCCTTGACCCGGTAAAAAATGATGATTGTGAACATTCCAAATTACTGAGGATGTCGAAGGAGGTCCAACCCACGAAGAGGATGTTTTTTATCCTATTTATCTCGAAGTAATGGACTCTGGAATATCTCAAGGAACAGTTGACAATGCACATGTCGAACAAGAGGAGTCTCAAGTCGAACGAGAGCAGTCTCAAGTCGAACCATTAGCAATTGAGCAGAGTCGAGTTGTGCAGCATCAAGTTCTCATGGGCAAGTAGATAGACAATATCATCGATCAGGGTCTTGGCAATGAAGTGCCCAAGATACAGAGATGTTTGATCATATTGATATAGAGAATCTGGTTGGGGATGATTCTCATAATGCCAAATGATATTGCGCTTTTTTGAGGGGTTGGCTAGATGTTCTGAATTAGTGCCTCGAACGGACGTCCCCCTGTGTCGATTGTGCCCGGCCTCTCGATGCTATATTTATGATTATCCTATTTTGTAATATGCACCTTTTGAACTTTTGCTGAATATTTTCATAAGTATGTGTAACTTTTATGCTTTATTAATATATGCCTAATTTGTTTGGTTTATTTTTTGAATCTGATTCTGTGTTTTTAGTTCTTAGCTTAATTTTGATCATTGTTATGGACTAAGTGTAACATTATATTTCAACAATATTTTTGAACGTGATATTATAATCGACATTAAGTACTTTGATCAAATATGATCATAATTTTGTATCAATTTGAACAAGTGTTTTTGCTTTCTCTATGATGAGATGTTCGAATAGATCAGTATCAATTTGAACAAGTGTTTTGCTTTGAAATTTATCAATTGTTTTACTTATCACATTTGTAGTGTAAGTATTCGATGCTTTGAAAGCTATCGAAAATGATTGATGCTTTGAAAGCTATCAGTTGTTTCACTTATCGCTTTTATAGTGTAAGGATTCGTGCTTTGAAAGCTATCAATTTTTTCACTTATCACTTTTATAGTGTAAGGATTCGATGCTTTGAAAGCTGTCGAAAATGATTGATGCTTTGAAAGCTATCAATTGTTTCACTTATCACTTTTATAGTGTAAGGATTCGATGCTTTGAAAGCTGTCGAAAATGATTGATGCTTTGAAAGCTATCAATTGTTTAATAAGAGCAGACCCTTTGTAATTTTGCATAAAAGATAATTCAGTTTCATTGATTGTTCTTCTCAGTATTACAGACTAACAGAATATTGATCAATGTAATGATCATAAGTACAAAATACAAAAAGTGATCATTTATGATCATGTTAACGAGAAAAAATCCTAAGTATAGAATTTTCTTAAATTTCTTCCATTCCAGGTTCTTGGTATAGGCTTTCCGTCCAGATATTCTAATTTATATGCTCCTTTTCTTCCAACTTCGATGACTTTATAAGGCCCTCATATCAGATAAACTTTTGTAACGGTTTTCGTTTCAATCATTTGGGCCAAAAAGTAACAGTTTTAACCTCTTTGGGCCGAAAAGAAATGGCAAAACTGGGCATGTCGGACTTGGGCTTTTATGGACTGCATTCGTGTCCGCATGTCGCGGGCACGCACAAGTCTTGAAGGTCAGATTAGAATTTCGATCCATGATAGAGACTTTTTGTAGCTAAGTAGTTACACCACTACACTGCAAAATCATATATAAACCTCCAAGTTTTTTCACTCCACTTCCAATGTGGGATAAAAGCCAATTGCATTTCTTTTCTTCCATTCCAAGAGGTGATCATTGAGTGTCAATTTCTCATTCACCCGAACTCCGATTTTGACATACGACAGTTTTAATCTACTCATGGAGTAGAATATAATTCCGCAAAGACCCTACACTTTTCGCAAAGTGTTTTTTCCAACAACATTTTATTCTATTAGACTATTAGTCATAATGAAAAAAACTCGCATACGGAAATCCTGGAAGTAAGGGAATACAGCAAAAGAAGTCATATTTAATAAATTTGTGGTTCAATTACATGATAAAAGGAAAAAATGTAAAACCAAAAGCCTACATATCTGGAGAAACAAAATATTGATATAAAGCCAATATAACTTCAAGATCTGCAATCAAATATGCGTCTTATAAGCCATTGACATTGCAACAATAAGAAACAAACCTTGTATTTTATGCATGTTAAATGTGACCCCTGCCACCACATTCTGAACACATAATATGTTAGGCATGATGCTCTTAAAGCATGCATTTGACATTCTTTAAATGAAATAAATAAATAAATAAATTTGAAATTTATTTTTCATATAATCATTTCGATTATGCATTTATTACATAATATAAACATCATAAAATTCCAAGTCCATTAAAGAGACTATGACTTAAGTATATATGTTATACTGGAGGATTTAAGTTATAGCTAATAGACTAAAAAGTCCGTAGTGAGTTAAAGTTGGGATCTTTAACTAAACACTATTAGTACGGTCCACGGAACATTTACAATATAGTAATCTTGATCCGAATTACTGATGTAGAGACATCGAAGGTGGAGGTACCTTGTGTAATTCGATTACATAGGACTGGACCAGACATGATCTAGAATTATAAATAAGATACCGTTGATATTATGGTTCTATAACATGTCAACTAATGATCATATGTGAATTGATCTAAATCCTGAGTAGGCATAAACTCATGTTTATATTAACGAGTTCTTTTGACTCATAGGTATCCGTAACCATGTCGAGCCTAAAACTTATGTCTTGAAGATCCATTGAGATAAATGGCTGGGAATGTGTTCTACAGATATGGAGTCCAACCCTTCTTGCGAGAAGCTAGAATATTGATTCCCTTAAATGTTAGTTTTGGAACTAAACAATAGAGTGCTCTGATTTATGAATAAGTTCATAAATCAAACTGTTTACTAGTGAACTAATGGAACTTAAGGATAAAGAAGTAATTAGAGCAAAACGGTAATTACGCCCAGCTCTAGTTACGAATCAATTATTGGAGGATCAAACAGCATGTAGTGATTATATCAATGGACTATCTTGATCTTTAGAGTAAATTATAATGTAATGACAAGAGTGCAATTCCAAGTCTTTAGTGGAGTCACTTGGAATTAATAGATCGAATAATTAAATTAAAGAGTTTGATAAATTATTCGATTTATTGGAGCTTGAAATTACATGTCCATAGGTCCTCAACCACGGCTCCTGATAATCTACATTTGAACTCAAGAAATTAGAACGAATTCATTCATGTTGCATTTTGGAAATAGTTTCCTAAAATGGAAATTCCGAATTAATTAGATAATATTTAATTAATTAATTAATTAGAAAATATCATGATTAATTGTATTAGATTTTATTCTAGAATTGAATCTAATGGAAATTGAATACTAAATTCAAGAAAAAGGAAATTTATTATTTAATATGTAAATATATATGATATATTTATGTAATAAATAAAAGTAAAAATTATATATTTATATATGTAATTTTCGAAATTATATATATAAATATATTTATGTATGTTTTAACTACTTACACGAGTTGTATTTAATTAATAACTCTCTTAAGGTAAGAGAGGGAAGATTTATTTTCCTAGTAGGAATCTTTGAATGAGTCATGGTAGGAGTTTAACTCTTTCCATAACTATCTATATATATATATATATATATATATATATATATATATATATATATATATATATAAGATTTAGATCTTAGATGCATAATTATTTGATTTATGAAATCATTAAGATTACACTCAAAAAGAAAAAGTTCTTCAACCCTAAACAAACAAAAAGCCACCCTTTGTTCAAGAAACAAGAAGCAGCTTTCATCTTGAACTTTTCATTTCTAAAACGTGAAAGAAAGTTCAATTCTCTTAAGTTGGTGCCCACACGCCTAGTAGAAGGAGAACGTGGTTGATATCCATGGTGAAAAAGATCAAAGCCGTTTGTTCATCAAACTCAAGAAAAGCATGAAGCAAAAAATTCAACCAAATGAACGAAGGACGGGAAGCTTCCTGTAAATTTTCTTTTTCTTTCTTTTGCATAATTAAAATATTATCGTTTATGGGATCCTCGTTTTTATGTTAGTTATTTTTTAAATATGCTATGAACATAAAACCCACCAAATTCCGCAATTCGATCGAATTAGTTGCGATCTTGTTTACTCGTCGGGTCGAATAGTTCGGATCCGATTGTATAAAACACCAACATAATATTATTCCCAGTTCCTCCACAACCTGAGAGGACACATAAGTGTAGGGGTGGGCACGGGGCGGGTTTGGGACAGGTTCGGGGCTAGAGATATGGGTATAATAAATTTCGGGATTGACACTTTTCATCCCAAACCCGCCCCGTAATAATTCGGGTACCCGGAAGCGAGTACCCGAATTATTGCGGGACGGGACGGGACGGGACGGGATTACGGGTCCCATATTATTTTTATTCATCACGTAATTATATTTCGTCATTTTTCTTTTGCTAAATCGTATCACTTTTAACTCATTATTACATAAAACATATCATCAAGTCATCATAACTACTATTTCAAATATATCCAAATACGATAAAAAAGTAAAATTATATAATGAGCAAATGATAAAATACGATCCACATCGAGTCTCAATAAGAAAAATTCAATCCAAATACTATCTATAGTTGATACTAAAATAATTTATCCAAGCCCACACTTAAATTACGCAAACTTTATAAATTTTTAAAACAACTAAAATTCTAAAATCATACAATGACCCATCACCAACTCCACCACTTCCAAAATCCAAAGTGCTTCACAACTGAAACCAAACAATAACTTTGATGTTGAAAATGTATTGTAATGATCTCCTGCAATGAAACAAGAAAAACTTGATAAATTAGGATTTTACATCCATATGCAAAAGGAAAAAGAAAATAAAACATGGAAATTAAGAACAAAAAGTTGCTGCATAAACCAAATTACCTTGCAAGCAACCAATGTGTTAATCAAGGCATCATTCCTCAACCATACTCGTACTCGAACCAAGACTTAGCTGTGTAAATTCTAAACAACCAAATATGGACAATCATAAGAAACTCGTGAAATAAGAACCACATAAACCAAATTATAGCTAGAAACAAGTCTAAATGTAAACTACAAATAATAAGTACCATTCTCTAATCGTTCAACTTCACAAATGTCATCCTCAATGCAAATTGGATGTGTATGATCACGGAGCCAATCTTGAGTGCATATAAGAGCTTGAACAGTTCTAGGTAACAATGTGCTCCTAAACGCATCAAGGACACGTCCTCCCGTGCTAAATGCAGCCTCAGAAGCAACAGTCGATACCGGAACTGCCAATACATCTCGAGCTATTCTAGACATAATTGGAAACCTATGAGCATTTGATTTCCACCACAATAATATATCAAAAGAATCACCATCCTCAATCTCTTGTTCTTCTGCCAAATATCTTTCTAATTCAGACTTCACTTGTACTCCCATACTTCCACTCTTCAATTTCTTGTACTCATTTTTCAAATAAACCATTTGTCTCTTTTCAGAATTAGGTAGTGAGGGGATTGAGGCAGTAGTGGAAGAAGAAGACCCGCTTGATGAAGTGTTTGACAAACCAACACCATCAAATTTTCTTTTATACTCATCAAACATAGCATACATTCCCTTCCGGACGTCCCTCTTCAAATTTTCACACGTAGTACTACCATCACCATACATCATATTAAAAGAATACTTAAGAAAATCTAATTTATGTCGAGGATCAAGAATTACAGCATAATACAGAAGCTTGTTCATCTTATCAACCGAACCCCAATACTTATCAAATTTCTCTTTCATCCTTTTTGCCATTAATTTCAGCTCAATATCATCACTCTCCAACCATTGCCTCAGAAGCAAATGAACATCACTAATTTCATGAAAAACCATATTAGCTGTCACATATAAAGAACCAGAAATTTTTAAAGTAAGATCATAAAAGTGGCCTAAAAATTTCATTAATAGTCTAGCTCTATCCCAATGATACTCCGAAGGAACGCCTGTATTCAACCCTCTTTCAAGGTCCCTTCTGAAACTAGAATTAGTATCATCATAGGATATAAATGCCCTCTCCAAGCTTGTGGCAGCATCCAACATCAAATAGGTGGAATTCCACCTAGTAGGTACATCAAGGCTCAACAATTTGTTAGTTTCCAATTGCTCAACTTCAGCACATTCTTTAAACGATTGATACCTAGCTGGAGAACCCCTAATATACCTAACAGCCCCTCTAATGCAATTAATGGCCTCATGTTCTTCTTCCCCCTTCAAACCATCCTGCACTACTAGGTTAATTATGTGAGCAATGCACCTCATATGCACATATTCATTACCTAGAATGCTTGTATGCCAAGAAGTTGCCATTTTTGATTTTATGTACCATCATTTGATGATGCATTATCAACAGTCACAGTGAAAATATTCTCAATCACCCACTCATGAATGTATTTTGCAACTTCCCTCCCGATATCCTCCCCCTTATGGCTATTGATAGGGCAAAAATTCAAAATTTTCTTTTGCAACTTCCAATCATTATCAATAAAATGAATTGTAAGACACATGTAATTCATTTTCTGAATTGAAGTCCATGTATCAGTTGTAATGCAAAATCTTTGAGAAGATCTTTTTAAAAATGCCTT
Organism: Penstemon davidsonii; assembly: GCA_034814905.1. NCBI lineage: Eukaryota > Viridiplantae > Streptophyta > Magnoliopsida > Lamiales > Plantaginaceae > Penstemon > Penstemon davidsonii. The sequence goes on along the minus strand of JAYDYQ010001086.1, from coordinate 10,663,788 downwards.
GAGGAGGATTTTTTCATCTAAATACATTTTAAAAATGTCTCTTGCAACCGTCTTTCTTGATGGGAGTTTAAAAATAGGACAAACAACAGACATCAAATATCTAAACCCCGATTTCTCAACATGCATGAATGGAAGCTCATCGAGCAAAAAGTAAATGCAAATGGCTTTTCTAGCTTTTTGTTCATCGAATTTCCATGAAGAAAGTCGATTAGAACCATCACCATTTGCGATTTTTTGCATGTTTAGGCGCATTTGATTTGTTGCCACTTCATGGGGTTTCTTTTTACAAGCAGTGTGATGGTTCCTAAGACCATTAGTTCCACTTTTTGAGCTTGCACATATTAGAGCCCCACAATAATTGCATTTACCCTTTTTAACATTGTTAACCATCACTTCCTCAAAGTGAGCCCAAAGTTCCGACCTATGATCCATTTTTTTTCTTTTTTTATTTCCATCATCTGAATTATTCTGATTCACATGTGAAGCCAAACGTTCAGTCATATTATCACCACCAACTACTGGGTTAGGAGGTACCTCTTTAGGTGCTGATTCGTTTTCATTTGGCATAGTATTTTGAGTACCCGTTCTTTGTATAGCCTCAGGAGAATGAGCTGTTGATAGAAATTCCGAAGTTGCATCATTTTCATCGAACCTTGACATCTAAAATTTGAAAAAATATAGATAATTAACAATTATATTTTGCGAAAGAAGTTATTGTTAGAACTTTGAAACACTAAATCAATAACCAAAACTATTTCCCTTGGTCATCTTTCATAAAGATATCTACTGCATGTAACCAATTAAGTAACTTTTTACAAAATTTTGTGAATCAATATTCAAACCAAAACAGCACACCAAAAAAACTCTTGCAAAAATCAAATTTACAATTGATTCAAAATTCAAGGGACTAAACAAAAAAATCCTCCAATCCATGCATATAAGTTACCCCTAAGAGCCCCAAATTTCGTACAGTAAGAAGTACTTTGTAGAGCATAAAACTAATTTGATATGTAGTAGACTATGATTTAATTTGTAGAGCAAAAACCAAAAATAATTACCTTGTGTCGTGGCCGTGGAAGTCTGGAAGAAGAGGTGGTAAAGGAAGAAGAGCCGTACAAGGGAATGAGAGATTGAGAGTTTTTAACTTTTTAGGACTGACTTAATATTAATTACTAAACTAATGTAAGATTTAAAAGGAATATTAGGGTAAAATAAAAAAGTTCATTTATTAGATAATGTTATACAAGTAAAGTGTATAAATTAAATAATAATAATATTATATAGGCGGGTTCGGGTATTCGGGGTTGGAGAGACCAATCCCAAACCCGTCCCGTATTCCCGTAATAAAATACGGGTGTTCAAGTTCGGGTACCCAAACCCAAAAAATACTTGTCCCGTTCGGGTATCTTAAAAACGGGACGGGTCGGGTTTGGGTTACCCGAACCCAACGCCCACCCCTACATAAGTGCATGTCAGCAAGTAACTGTAATTCATATGATGTAGTGCTTTCATTCTATGAATTTCACAAGAGCAAACAGAGAATTAAACAAACGAGTCATTTGCATATAGGCCTTATGGAAAGTTTAATTTGTAAAAATAACTTTTTCATTTTTTTATTTGCAAAACTAGCCTTACTTAGATTAGATTATTAATTAACTTTAAATTAAATGAAAAACTGCAAAAAAAAAAACCCAGAATTGTCGCTTGCGACAATGTCACTTGGGTGCCCAAGTGACAAGTGACTAAATTCGCCTGTCACAAGCGACAATTGTGTCGGGTCAATTTTGAAAGGACAGTGCCCTGCAAGCCAATATATTTAGCTTGTATTAGGACTATCATAAATTTTCTCTAGTATAAATGAATTAATACGTTAGTTTGTTTATAGTATGTAAATTAAACAATGGTCAACTTCATCTCTCGCGAATTACTTAAGCCATTGAATGAAATCCTTAGATCACAATAGACTATGGGACGATTCACTTCAGTATGAGTGCAATCATGAAACAGTCTCTAAGGTCGTGATCTTAAAACACGTTCCAAGTCATAGATTCAGAACGAGATGGGGTATCGAAGGAATCGCAAAGACTTGTACGAATATGCATGATTCACATGGAGTGAATTTGTAGCGTTTCATGAGCAAGGAATTTGATGCTAGTGCATATGAGTAGGTGGTTCGATAGGGGACCGAACGCTTCGAACGACCCGAACAGAGAAACCCATTGTGGAAACGCATGTCGCATATCGGTGATGGGATGTTTCTCAAGACTTATAATAGTGTACGATTTAGTCCTTAGACTTGAGATGCTAGGGTAAATTCGGTGCACGGGTGTACGTACTTTGACTTAGGTGCCGATCACGTAGCCTGATCATTGTGTGCCTACTTTGGGTACGTATAGTCGTGTACTTTGGGTACGTATAGTCGTGTACGCGGCTGGTTAGTATCAATATGGGATACACCGACTCAACGTAGTGTGTTGAGAGAATTTCCTATACGTTCTTAGATAATAGATTCCGAGAAACCCGCGGTCGCGGTTTGTGACGGATTTGGAAAGCGGTTTCCAAATTTAGCAGTCACACTGGAATTATTATCCAGAAAGTATAGTAATTGAGATAATTAGATGTGCCGATCAATTCACACACCCTAGGTCTCGATCGAGAAATTAGTCGATAGAAGGACCGAATGTACATGGTACTTATAAGAGGTGAGGTTCACTGAGATCAATTCACCTAAAGTTGGGCCTCATGGGCTTGTGGCTAGACATCGGCCATGAGGTGTGAGTACTCATGAATTAATTGTAAGATTAATTCTTCAGTGGTTAATTGAAGGTGTTCAATTAATCGGAGCAATTAATAAGCTCGCAAATTAAATCACTAAAGTCGTGGACCCGCGGCCAATTGATTGTGAACCTAAAGGATCAACACAATAAAATTGGACTGCAACAAATCATATAAAGAAAGTTTGATTTAAAGAGTTAAATCAAAATTGGAGAATTAAAGTGTTAATTCTTAGAGAAGAAAAATATTAATTAGAAGTAGTCTAATTAATTAATGGAGAAGGATTAATTAATTAATTGGATTAATTAATTAAATAGGCTGAATTAATTAAAGAAATTTAATTAATTAATCTAACTAAGTAAAGGAATCTAACTAAGTAAAGAAGTTTACTTAATTGAAGAGATCTAAGTTACTTAGGAAACTAACTAAATAATGGGATTCTAGTTTCCTAGTAGAACAAGGTTAGATCTAGGTTAAGGATTCCTAATGTATATATATGGAGTTGATGACTCCAAAATAAAGACATGTAAGAAACAAATTTTCAGCAACAAAGTGCCGCCCACTTTCTTCCTTCTTGCTTTCGGCCGACCCTGTAGAATTCTACAGGGTTCACGCGATTGTTTTTCTCCTTCTTCATGTCTGATTGCTTTTGGATCCTAGTTCTGAGCATGTAGATTCAAAGAAGTTGCTTTAATCCAATTGGTGTGGATACCACTGGAGACACAACACATGGGGTGCTTCTCCGAACCAAAAGTCATGCACATCTGAAAAAAGACCGGAGAAAAAACCACCATTGTTCCTGTGGTGAGGTAAATTCGTTAAAACCCCATATGGATGTTTTAATTTGTATGAAACCCTTTTCGTATGATTAGATGAATAAATATCTTGTTTGAGTTGCTTAAATGTTTTTTAAATTTCGCTGCTTTAACGTTCTGACGTTACCTGTAACCCAACAGTGTTATCAGAGCCTAATTTATTACTCTCATACGAAAAGGTCTGAATATAATTTGATTGATTTAATTGTATTGCATGATATATTCATGTTCTTGATTCTTACTTGTTATGGGATTGATTTAATTGTATTGCATGTTATATTCATATTCTTGATTCTTACTTGTTATGGGTAGATCTGATTTTGGATAAAATTGCATAAAACGTTTTAGGCCAATTTTGTAATTTTCGAAAATTGAAGGGCTAATATCCGATTAGCGGATATTGGTAAATCTGGACTGAAATTGATATTTTTTTAACTGTGAGTTTTCTGGACATAATGGAACATTTTGGGAATTTAAAAATTTGGTGCTATTTTGCAAATAGCGAAAGTTTTGGTGCTATTTTGTAAATACCAAACATTGCAGGGGCTGGATTGCAAATTTGAAATTTTTCTGGAAATAAATTTTTGTTTTTGGTCCTCTGCCTAATTTCAAATTTGGGTTTAATTTGTAATTTCCAAATCTTCAGGGGTCAAATCGCAGTTTGGGGCTGGGGGGGGGGTGGGGGGGGGGGGGGGGGGGGGGGGGGTGGGGGGGGGGGGGGGTGGGAGGGGGGGGGGGCGGGGCCGGGGGGCGGTGGGGGGGGGGGGGGGTGGGGGGGGGGGGGGGTGGGGGGGGGGGGGGGTGGGGGGGGGGGGGGGTGGGGGGGGGGGGGGGTGGGGGGGGGGGGGGGTGGGGGGGGGGGGGGGTGGGGGGGGGGGGGGGTGGGGGGGGGGGGGGGTGGGGGGGGGGGGGGGTGGGGGGGGGGGGGGGTGGGGGGGGGGGGGGGTGGGGGGGGGGGGGGGTGGGGGGGGGGGGGGGTGGGGGGGGGGGGGGGTGGGGGGGGGGGGGGGTGGGGGGGGGGGGGGGTGGGGGGGGGGGGGGGTGGGGGGGGGGGGGGGTGGGGGGGGGGGGGGGTGGGGGGGGGGGGGGGTGGGGGGGGGGGGGGGTGGGGGGGGGGGGGGGTGGGGGGGGGGGGGGGTGGGGGGGGGGGGGGGTGGGGGGGGATCAAGCTAGTCTTCCAGCTGGGCTCTGTATCGTCGAGATTCAACACTTCAACGCCCATAGCTTCGATTTGCGTGTCGATGGCCGGTTTAGTGGAGACCAGGAGCGTTATTTTCCTCGTTGTGACACCTTCGATCAGGTTCCCGAATTTAGACAACGCATCCGCTCTTGTGTTCTCAGTTCTTCTTATATATTCCAGTTGGAAGCTTCGAAATTTGGATGCCTGAACCTTGATAAGTTTTAAATATTTGATCATGGAATCCTCTTTGGCTTCGAACAACCCCTTGAATTGTTTTTCCACTAGCTGGGAGTCGGTATATGCAATCAAATCTTGGATTCCTGCTTCCTTAGCCATCTTGAGGCCTACCAGTAGTGCCTCATACTCCGCCTCATTATTTGAGACTTGAAAGTCTAATTTCATAGCGAATTCCAATTCTTCTTCTATCGGTCCTTGGAAAAAGATTCATGCGCCTCCTCCTGTCGATGTTGAAGATCCATCGACGTGCATCGTCCATAATTCTATTCTCGCTCCTTCCAGCTGGGTGTTCTCTAGTACGAAATCGGCCAAGACTTGGGCTTTAATGGAAGTTCTCGGCATATAGTCGATGTCATACTCACCTAACTCGACTGCCCATTTGATCAGTCTTCCAGAGGCGTTTGGTTTAGAAAGGGTTTGTCTCAGAGGTTGATTTGTGAGGATAACGATTTTGTGTGATTGAAAATAAGGACGCAGCTTTCTGGCCGTTGTTATGATGGCTAGAGCGAATTTCTCGATCTCGGTGTAGTTTTTCTCTGGTCCTTATAGGACCCTGCTTACGTAATATATTGGATGACTAATCTTTGCCTCCAATCTGACCAAGACCGAGCTGATTGCTTGCTCGGAAACAGCTATGTACAGGTACAAACTTTCGCCTTCTTGAGGTTTGGCTAAGAGAGGTGGTGATATTAAGTATGCTTTGAGTTGCTCGAAGGCTTGGTCGCAATCCTTCGACCATTCGAATTTTTTAGCATTTCTCATGATTTTGAAGAACGGAAGGCTTTTGTCTGCGGATCGGGATATGAATCTATTTAGAGCTGTAATTTTCCCGACCAGTTTCTGTACCTCATTCAAGTTGCGTGGAGCTCTGAGGTCTAAAATTGCTTGGATCTTCTCTGGGTTGGCTTCTATTCCCCTCTCGTTTACTAAGTACCCTAGGAACTTTCCCGACCTGACTCCGAAAGTACACTTCGCGGGACTCAGTTTCATTCCGTATTTCCTCATTATGTCGAAAGCCTGTCTGATGTGTTCCAGGTGGTCTTTTTCGTCAAGACTTTTGACCAGCATATCGTCGACATAGACCTCCATGGATTTTCCAAGAAGTGTTTCAAACATCTTATTGACCAAGCGTTGGTAAGTAGCTCCTGCGTTCCTTAGCCCGAAGGGCATCACCTTGAAGAAGTAGACGCCAAATTCGGTGATGAACGCGGTTTTCTCCTGGTCCTCGAGGGCCATGAATATTTGATAAAAACCCTGGAAGGCGTCCATCATACTAAGAATCGCGCATCCCGCCGTCGAGTCGACTAGGGAATTGATTCTCGGGAGTGGGTAGGGATCTCGTGGACATAACTTGTTTAAGTCTGTGAAATCGTTGCACATTCTCCATTTCCCTTCACCCTTGGAAACCAGGACCACATTGCAAAGCCACTCCGTGAACTGTATTTCAGCTATGTAATCCGCATCGAGGAGTTTTTTAACTTCTTCCTTAATTATCCTGTTCCTCTCAGGCCCAAAGTTTCTCTTCTTCTGCCTCGCAGGTCTCGCAGCTGGGTCAATGTTTAGCCTATGTACGATGACTTTGGGGTCGATTCCTTGCAAATCGGTGGTCGACCATGCAAAAACATCGACATTCTGTCTGAGGAAATCGATCAGTTGGGTTTCTAATCCTTCAGAGAGTTGATTTCCCACTCTTGTTGTTTTTGATGATTCTCCAGGAATCAATTCAATAGTTTTGTGGCCCTCCGAGGGTTCTATTCTTTCGAACTTTCTTTTTCTAGCGTTTAACTCCTCCTGCTTTTCCTTTGATTTTTCAGTCGATTCTTCGCTGACCACGCAGTCCACTAGGATTGGGGTGATAGGCTTTGTTTGAATCTCTTTATGAGGTTTTTTGGTCGTCGAGAAAGGGAGCGGTACCTCTCTTAGACGCTTGTCGAGAGCCACCGTATAACAATCCCAAGCTTCTTTCAAATTCCCGCGCACTTCGCCTACTCCTTTGGAGGTCGGGAATTTTAACTTTTGATGATATGTAGAAACAATCGCTTGGAAGCTGTTCAAAGCCGGTCTTCCTAATATCACATTATATGATGATTGAGCATCGACAACGAGAAACTTCACCATTCTAATTCTAGAATTACTCTCGTCGCCCATTAAAAGTGATAAAGACAAAGTTCCCAATGGGATGACCTGTGCTCCCCCGAACCCGACCAGGGGTGTAGCGACGGGCTCGAGTGGTGTGTGTCCGAGATCCATTCTTCTCAACGCATCGAGGAAAAGGATGTTAGCTGAGCTACCAGAATCGATCAGTATCCTTTTAACAGTTGCATTGGCTATTTGGGCTGTTATTACCATTGGACAATCAGGCACATCACTGTCATCATATGGTATGTATCCGTGAAGTAGGTCTGAGTCGTCAAACCCGATAAGCCTACGCGGGGACGAAGAGTTTATCGAGAAGATTTCTTTTCGATTGTTTCTCCTTCTTTCCTCGAGGGCTCTAGATACTAACATTCTGGAGTTCTTACTATCTCCCCCCGCGGGTCCTCCGGAGATCATGCTGACAATCGTTCCGGGTTGAGCTCTCCTCGGCTGATCGTTTCGATTTCCTGGATGCAGATCTTTCCTTCTTCCTGGGGATTTAGATGGTGATCGATCATTTCTTGTCCCAGGCTGTGCTTGGCCCCCAGCACGGCCACCTTTTTCAATTTTAACATATCCAGTTAAGTGTCCTTCTGCAATTAGTCTCTCAATTTCTTCCTTCAATTGGTAACAATCTTCGGTATCATGACCTCTTTGTCTATGAAATCTGCAATATCTTTTCGAGTTCGGGGGCTCCCTTTGCTGGGGAGGTCGTCTTAAGAGGTTCTTGTCTTGTATCGCAAATAAGATCTCGGATCTGGGTCTCTTCAGTGGGGTATAGTGTTCATTATATCTCCGAGGCGATCTCCCCGTGTTTTGCCTTCTTGGATTGAAATTTCTTTCTTCTTCGCGAAATTCCCTTTTGTTCCTCTTTTCGACATATCTGTCGACTGAAGCCCTGTCGATCAAAGATTCTCTTTCCTCCACTTTTCTCAAGCCGAAAAACGTTCCCCTTAATTTGGTCATCTCCTCCTCGACCATGTATTGGTTGGCCATTTCCATCAGCTTTTCGTACGTCGAAGGGTTTTCTCTTACGATTGCACTGGCAAAACCTCGATTCAACGTACTTTGGAAGAGGACGGTTATTAGGAAGTCCACTCTGGGCATTTCGACTTTTAATAATTCATTATTGAATCTTTCCATGAAGGTTCTAAATGATTCCCCAGGTGAATGTATTATCGAGTACAAATGGTTCGCTGGAGGTCTCACTGCTTTCTTACTCCCAAACTGGCTCATAAACTTGTCACATAATTGATCGAAATCGAAAATCGATTTCTCCTCCAATCTACCAAACCAGGATTGGGCCATACCGGCAAGTGTCGTGGAGAAAGCCTTCGCCGCGACGTTATCAGAGATTCCGTGCAACTGCATTTGTAAATTGAATGAGGCTAAATGTTCTTCGGGATCTTCCGTGCCAAAGTATCTTGGTAATTGGGTTGGCAACCTTTTATCCGATGGCAGCCTCTCGAAGAAGATTTCGTCACAAAAAGGAGACTTCCTCAGACGAGAGTTCGAAACCGGTATTTCGTTTTTCTTCTCGTGTCGATCCAGTTTTTGGTGGAGTGATCTAACCTCAGAAGCCAGTTTATTGACTTCTCTCACTGAATCCTCCCCCAAGTCGTCCCTTTCAACGTGTCTTTCCAAGCCTTCACGAGCCCTACTGACGGCCTCGTTTGCTTCTCTTCTCGCTCCTAATCCCGGTGTTGCCGTTGGCGGGAATTCTCGAGGCACATTTAGCCCCTCTTTCCCTATCTCGGCAGCCCACTCTCTTCTGTCATCGTCCAAGAAGTTTTTCATGTCTTCCTTAGTGAGCTGGAAGACGACGGGAGCTGCCGACCTTGATGGTCCCGCCTCTTCGACGGGGGGTGGGATCGGGTTTCTTCGAGCGATATTATCCCCTTGTCCTTCGCCATTCTGATCTCTGTTGTCCTCTCGATCACGCGCGAGTGCGGCCTTCGATCTAGTAGTCATCTTCTTTCGATTCGTGGTTAGAGTTTCCCACAGACGGCGCCAATTGATGAGTCCTAATTCTGAATATTAATAGTTTATTGCTAGTTTACAGGTGTCAATTGTGATTCATCAATAAGAGGGTGAGCAAGTCAATCAAGCCTCTCCTCTAGAGTTTTTAGGGATCTTAACCTGAAATCAAAGATAACTACGTTAGGTTAGTACCGGTGGTGACCCGGTGATAACCCTCCGAAGCTTAAGTCAGTCTTAAGGATAAGAGATATGGTTTTAAGTATGTATATTCATTGTCCCCCCCTATTATCATTAAAGAGGGGTATTTATAGTTTTGGATTCCAACTACCGGGTCGGATAGTGACAAGACGTACGAGTTCGGATATGGGTATGGTTTATCCGACTTGATCCAGTGGCGTTGTGACGTGTAGTCTCAGGACGTCGGCAATCGATGTACTTGTCGATTGCGTACTTACGGTGTCGAGATGCCTTATGGTCTCTATATTTGAGGTCATGTCGATATTAATATATACATATTTTAAGCACGTGGAAGTCCACGTCAGAAGACGAAGACTTGGCATATCAGCTCTACCATTGATCGGAATTTACGAACCAGAGATTGGAGCCCCACTGGGGATTGATTCAATTGTTGTTCGGCAACGACATGTCAATGGCATATTCAATTGGACGTCTACCATAGAGTTTCTAGAATATGCCAGGTTAATCTTAGGTTTATATTGATTAGTTTAATGTAATGAGTTATTTGGGGTAATTGTTGTATTGTAATAGATAGTTAGAGATGTAAATTGCATTTATTGGACTGTATTATAGTTACTGTGTTATTATTTTTTCATAGCAGACAGTTGTCGGGTTTCGGGCCGTTACAAACAAAATCATAAAGATCAAGAAATGTCCATAAGAGCTTCTTTGTCAATTAGCTCAATAATATACTGCCATGTAAACATATTTCGATTATGCAATATGAAATTGGCATGTTTTTCTTGTACTTAAATACTTAAATAAGATGACCATGTTGAAACTATAAAGTAGTTCATAATCTAGATACATAAGATAAGTGACTAAGTGAAGTTTTAGAATGTTATATACATTAAAAGATACGAGTACATTTGTATGTCTTTTGGTTTAATTCATGTGCTTAATTAGAAGGAAGATGGGCACATAAATATTGATCATGTACTAACTAGGCTAGGTACATGTTTAGAAAAATCTATATATACCTACTAGTCTATCATTTTTAACAAGTCAAGTAAGGTAGATTGGTAACATCGATTTGAAGAGTGTGTTTGACTTCATATTTTCTCTACTACAAAAGTGAGGTTGAGTGAATTTTATGTTCTTCAATTTCTAACAGACCACGGTAGAAGATTTCATTATCGAAAGGTAAACTAAACTAAAGGAAAAATAATATTCTTATGAAAAAAGAATAACTCCAAGACTCCTATAGAATCTAAATCACCAAAAGATAAATAAACTAAATAACTATAAACGAGAAACTAAATTATGAATTAAAATTAATCAAAAAGAAGGATTGTCTCTGACGTTCCTACATCACATCATTAAAATTGTCTTCAATGGTGATGGAAATTACAAAACTCATCAAATGGAAGTTACAAAACTCTTCCATAGACATCCACCAATATAAAGTATAGGTTCATTCTTTTTCATGGTAATGATTTCAAGATAGTGACTTATATAAAAAAAAAAAAAATTCAAGACAGTGAAAAAATAATAAAAATTCTTTCGAATAATTGAAATCATCTCTTCCTAGAAAGTCCGATGATGCCTACATAATAAGTTCCTATTATACCTAAAATATTTTTTCCAAATTTCGGGAAGGATGACGTCCCCAAATTGAGGATAGTAATAAGTCAATTGGGCCAACTATTTTTGCCCAATCCAGAGATTCAAGTTAAATAGGCCAATTATTAGTCAGTCCAACATTAAATTGAAGGACCAATTAATGGCCCAATTATCATGACAGGCTCTAAAATTACATACGGGCTATAACAAGTTAATAGGCTGAAATCGGATCCAAAATACAAATGGCTTGAATTGCAATCAAATTAACTCGATGGGCTACATTTGCAATCAATGAAAGCCATAACTGACTTGGGGATCAAGATTCATTATACACGTAGCTCGTCAAGTTATAACCTACTCCTAAGAGCTCAACTATATATATCCAATCTTGAAAAGCCATCTGATTGGCTGGAGTTGATAACCGTCGAGCACTACAAGAGAAGTGTTGATTAGTGACAAAATAAATAGTGATAAAGCCAAAGTCATCATTAAATAACTATATTAAGTGAGAAAACTTATCTTTTATCACTAACAATCTTAGCAAAAATATACACGGTGATTAAAGTCTTATATTTTAAATTAGTGACAATAATTTTTTATCACTAAAAAGCTTTTCATAGTGTGATAATAATTTTATTGTCACTCAAACTAATATTTGCATATGAACAAAGTGATAACAATTGGAATTCTTGTTTTTGTTGTCACTAGAGAATATTCACCAAAAGTGAATTGGAATTATTGTTTTTGTTGTCACTTAACCTGTTAATAGGAAAGCTAAAGCAGTGCAAAAGAAGGAAAAGAACTGCGCATGTGAATGCAACTGGCAGCTGGAGATGGAGTTTTAACTGATCAAGACAAGGATCAAGAGCAACTCGTCAGTTGAAGACTCCTATATCATGCCAGTACTGCATGTGGAATTAATTAAGATAAATGCATTTTGAAGATATCAGGATTCTTATATATTTTAGTTTCGCGCGTTTGACTGGGTTGTTTTCTTTTATTAAAATATTTAAAATAAAGTATTTAACCATATCATGCCAATACTTCATGTGGAATTAATGAAGATAAATGCATTTTCAAGATATCATGATTCTTATATGTTGAAACTGGGTTGTTTCCTTTTATTGAATAATTATGGATTGAATCCTCTGATATTTAATCAATTTATAGTTGACGTCTTGATGCAAGCAACGTAAAATAAAAGTCAATCACTATTTTAACTAGAGATAGCTATGTTACATCTATAAAAAATATAAAAGTCCACATGCACATAACGTGTATAGAGTGTTATTCAACTTAATAACGAATTATATATATATATATATATCTTTTTAAGGCTAATTTTGTACTAATCTTCTATAATAACAAATAATTCCAAGTATTAATATAGTTAATGCTACTTATTGAATACTTGGAATTATTTGTTATTAGTTCATGCTAAATGCTACTTATTAAACAATAGTATAGACTTCAATAATTATAATGCAAGTACCACATTCGTCAGTTCCTTCCGGTTTTATCAGTTTGCTAAATACTCTCTCCATTTCTAATTACATGTCGTTTAAGGTTGTAGCACAGGATTAAAGAAACTATTAATTACCTAAATTTTAGAAGATTAGTACAAAATTAGCCTTAAAAAGAAATCATAAAATCTACAACTTCCCATATCCATCATTAATGAGAAAGGGTAAAATTATCAAAATAACACGTATTTAAAAATATTTTATTTTTAATAAAAACGACATAAATTTAGGAATGGAGGGAGTACAACTGGGTCATGATAATTTCTCAAAAAAGATGGTGTCTTTTGTAATTTGAGTGTTCATTTGATAATTACGAACAAAATGTAATTGAGCCCATGCATTAATTACTGGATGTGACAAAAACCTATAGTAGTGCGCCAACTCCGTTGAAAGAAGTATAAGACTTATTACAGGAAACAAAATGAAACTAAAGAGTGGGTCAAAACTTTTATGGCAAAGAATATACGGTGCAACCACATACCATATTTGTACCATAATGGAGTCGCACCTTGTCGGAAAGTGTATTGCAATTTCTATGGGCAAAAATTAAATTTTGGTTCCATAGAATAGGCCAAAGCCTATTTTTCATACCAAAATATCAAAAGTAATACTGCCGTTAGTTTTTTAACGGAAGTTTAGCCTCCTCCGTTAAGTCAAAAAAGAGGTGAGAAATGCAATTATTAAAAATTAGGCATGGGTTTTTTGCAATTATCGCCTTCTTCTTCCTCCTCCCATACAATCGCTGGCTTCCGGTGTCTGTTGGTCAAAATCGGTTGAGGGATTTTGTTCCCCTTGTCGTGGAGAACTCGTACATATAAATATCTTTTCAATCCGTTGAGTAATCTATTCGAATTTTGAGTTCTAATTTTCGAATTGCGGTAGGTCAAAATTTTTGAAATTTCAAATCGTGATTCCTTCTTCGATTCTTAACCAAACTTCGTGATTCTTGTTGCAATAGTTTTCCCTGACCGTGGGCATCATTTTCCATAGGTTTATTGTAGCTGTCGTCGACGGTTGAGCTCCGCCCAAGTGGCGGCGCGTTTTCGGCCTAAACCTTAATTTTCGCGAAAAAATACTCCCCCCCTGCTCCAACCGTCGACGGCCGCTGCAATTACCCATGGAAAATGTTGCCCATGACAAGAGGAACAAAAACCCTCAACCAATTTCGACCAACGGCCACCGGAAGCCGGCGATCGTACATAGGAGGAAGAAGGCAATAATTGCAAAAACACCTGCTCAATTTTAGACAATTGGATTTCCCCCCTATTTTAGTTCAACAGGCAGAACTCCCTCTCACATGGAGACTTAACTGACACGTGGCAGTTCCGTTAAGTAAAATAACGGAAGTATGATTTTTGAAACGTCTATTTATTCTACGGTATGATTTTCATTCGATTGGTATGAAAAATGGACTTGGGCCTATTCTATGGTATGAAAATTGAATTTTTGCCAATTCCTATGTGAATGTTTTATGTTCGATATAACCCGATGTTGAGAATAATTACCCGTCCATTGTTTATTGTTTTAAGTTTCAGTTGAGGACGAGAGGATCGAACAACGACAAGGCATGGTGACGGGTGGCTACTGTGTCGTTATGGAGTTACCGGGCTTTTTTTTTTTTTTTTTGGTTTTAAATTTTGTGAACTAATAAATTTAACAATAGAACTCTATAATTGAGTTACCTTAGTTATAGAATTAGGATTTCTTTATTCTATCTTTTGGAAATTCAGTTGTGGATTGTAATTAAGATTTGCACTTGTCAAATTGAGGCCTAAGATCGTGAGGCTAAATGATTTACTAACATGCAATCTGACATTGGTTTTAACTAGACCTTGGAAATTGGATTACTTACTTCTGTATTTGGGTTTTTTAATAAATATAGACAGACCCAAATTAAAATTGTTTAGTATTTTAATTTTTAAAACTTGCCAGTTAGGCATGGGCTTTGATAATGACTTAATTCCACCTTTTAACTTAGAAATAGGACAATTTATCATTTTGTATCCTCAAAATTTAATTATTTCACTTTGCACTCTTAATATAATTTAATTACTTCACTTAGTACCCCCAACATCATCAACCACCTTAATGTTGTGGGAAAAATCATTTTGAACCGTTAAACAAGGACATGATTGGTATTTAATAAAAAATTCCCTTGATTTTCTATTGAACACATTATTTTTTCTCTTAGTTAATTTTTGAACAAGCCTGAAAATATTTTCATCTATTTAAACATCAAACCAATTTTTTACTATTTTTTTGCTTCCTAACCAACTGTGTAATACCCCGTAACTTTAGATACATGTAAAATGAATTTTAATTGTTTTTAATTTAAATAAGAATCAAAAGGTAACAAATCAGTATGTAAGTGGTATTGAGTTGAACATTGAGGGAATTGCAGTTTTCGTACTAAACGTTAACCTACTTTATATGTTTTGCACCATGCGTTCTGAAAATACATTTAATACCATGAATTCACCTCACTCAACACTTTTTTTCCTCCGTCAATTTTTGAGGGGAAATCGCCACAACTCCTTCATTACAAGGCCAAATTTCATACGGCAGGAAAGCTCTTGACGAGAGATTTCTAACGGTATAAGTTTCAGTTCACTAAACGCAATAAACGATCCGCATAAAATTAACAAAGTTTCGGGATACTAATCAAAATTAAATCATATCTCATAATCAATATGTGATATTCATATTAGAACTGTTAGCATATAACTGTATGCGATGCTCGCAGCATATGATAATGGATGGAATGTTGAGTTGTAATACTTTATTCCACCTCATAATGGTTTGTGGTACCAAGGTGTAGTACTTTATCTCACCCTACGGACCAATTGTTGTGCATGATTATTTGAGCGCTCTTTTGCTCTCGTTTGATGGTATCTACTGGTCAAATCTGGGTAGCTAAGGTCTACAGAATTGCACTAGGGCTCTACCATTGATCGAAATTTACGAACCAGGGGTTGGAGCCCCTTGGGGAGTAATTCAATTGTATTCGGCTACGACATGTCAATGCCATATTGTCTAGCTGGGTAGAGTCTCTCCTTACCCCATTATAACTGGTGTGATCTAACGGTGAAGACCCCTCCCTTATTCGTCATGTATCCTTTTGAGGGGGAATGTTTGTTTGGCTTATTTTGATGGGCTATTGAACATGCGATCGAATGTAATTTGGCCTATTTCCAGTCAAATTGCTATAATATGTTATTGGCATTTAATATGAATAGGAAGGTCATGGTTTTTTCCTAATCGTTTTTATGTACAAAACTCAATCGCACCCTTGCACTGGCATCACTGAGTTGATTTTGCTACTTACGCTTTCAAATAAATACTTTTTCAGAATCTCATCGTAAGCATGACGAATAAAGTAGCAGAAAGGGGTCTCAATTAGGCGTTTACCATAGAGTATCTAGAATATGTCAGGTGAATGTTGAGTTTGTATTGATAAGTTTAATGTAATGAGTTATTTGGGATAATTGTTGTTGTTGGTCCCAAGTGGTTATGATGAGGTCTAGAGGGTGGGAGGTGGGGAGGTTGAATACACCTCTTAAAATTTTTTGAACTTTTTTTTTCTTAAAAAGAGTCAACTGATCAGTTAGGTGAGTCCACTTAGCTGATTTTCACTTAGCTTATCAGAGGGATATATAACTTAGATGATTTGCTTATCTTACTTAAGATATCAGAGTTTTCAAAAAAAGTAGCAGTGGATATGTCGAAGAATATTTTTCAAACAATATTTTTAACCCAATTAAAACTTAGAAAGTTTTACCCTGGATTTAGAAAATTCCTCAAGTTAAAAATCATAACTTTTAGAAATGATTTGCTTAGCTTATAAAGAATGCAATGCAATGCAATAAGATAAATCACATAAGGAATTTTTATAGTGGTTTAGCAGGAATAAATCCTCTTAATCCACTCTTCTAAATCACGAAGATTTAGGTTATACTAGTAACACACAGTAGCCAGTATAAGGGTCTTGTGATTTTACAACAAATGATAAGCAGCAAGATAGAACACTCAATTTTGATTAGGAAATCACTCAGAAAACCTAACTACGAAGCTATTTCTTCTCACTTAGATTGGATATACACTTCTCAAAACACCCAGTTGAAAAAATCACTCAGATTTAATAAGTGTTTGATCTTTTTCTTTAACTTGGCTTCGTCAACATATGACTTTGCTCATAAAACTTGCTTCAGATTAGGTCTAGAGAGGGGGGGGGGGGGGGGTAATAGACCTCTGTACTTTAAAATTTTTCTTTAACTTTGTATTAATAGAGTAAGCTTATCGTCCTTGTGAGATTACTTAGCTGATTTAGCACTTAGCTTATTCATTGCAACTAAGACCACTCGTCTGATTTACTTCTCTTTTCAGACAACGTCAGAGTTTAAAAACTTGTATGCAGCGGATTTGGAAGTGTATGTTTGATCTCAATATGCTTATTCCTTGAATTACTTGTAGTGTTCTAAGTAAGTGAGATTGCACTTGTATTGTCACAGTAGATAGGAATTTCATTGATTTTGATTTGTAGTCTTCAAGTTGATGTTTCAACTAAAGTATATGTGCAAAACATGCTCCAGCAACAATGTATTCAGCTTCACCAGTAAAGCCTTGTTATTCTATTCCATCTCCTTCATTGCATTCTCCATCATTGAGTCCAGGATGGCAGATTGAAAAGTCTCTGTGTCCTTGGAAGGAATAACACTTTCTTCAGGAGTGGCTTCTGACTTCCATTCAATAGCCAAATTCTACTTTATTGTTGCTAGCTCATCTAGTGGAACTAGAGCATCAGTGAGGTTGATCTCCACATACGAGTCTTGTTTAGGTTTCTGTAGATCAGGATTGTCATCTGTAATGTGCACAAAATCAGAACTATCACTAGACACAACAATTTTATGATAAGTGAGTAATGTAGGCACAAAAGGTGATGTTGTTTGATGTAGGTAATCTGATTACTGATATCTTACTTGGCAGAGGTGGAAGATTACTTGAACTTCCTTGACCAACCTTAGATCTCTCTTGCCACTTGTCTAGTGTCACACAGATTGCTAATTTAACATCCCTATCTCCAGCATCATCTTGCTTTCTTAGCTTCTTTGGGATAGTCTGTTTCAACTTAGTAGATTCTTCCTTGACCACAAGTTTGATGTACTCGTGTACCCTGTCGTGGAAGAAATCTGAATCCAATGCTTGTCTGATGGAATTGGTCTGCAGCCAGTTCAACGCCCATTACAAGTAGATGTTGTGTTATTGCTCACTCTTGAATCTCGATCTATTTAAACTGTGGGATTTGAATTCTGCCCGTTGAAGATAGACGAAATTGCAATTTTAATCCATGTCAACGGTCATTAATTGAATGGCTCCCTGCAACAGCTTTACTATACAGTTACAGTCTATCTGTTGGATGAAGATGAAGAAGTGAAGGGAGGTTTTGATGATTTCCAAAAGTCATCAGCTAAGTAATGGAAGCTTAGCAACCTCTGGGAAATTCAATCTGAGAAGACAAGTAAAATCAGAAGGGTTGATTTTTGGTCCAGAAGACTACTGATCTGATGTTGAGTTCGAAATCAGACTGGTGGATTTCAGCAGAGTCAAATCAGATGAGTTCGGTTTGAATCAGCAGAGTGTTCATCAGATGAGTAGATTCGATCAGCAGAGTAGAAGAGATCAGAAAGTCATTGCAACGGTAATAAATGCACTCGGTGTAATAAATGCTGTAAGAGAAGGGTATTAAAGTCCAATGATTGAAGAAGAACCTCGGATCAGCAAGGTGCATTTAATGCGACGTGACATAAAGTACAGCAGAACTGTACAGTGAACAGTTGCAGAAGTTGTTCTGAAACAGGGACCACTGCTCGAAGAAAATCTGAAGATTTGCTTTGTTCAACGGGCAGAAATTCAAACCTTAAGTATAAATAGTTCGAGATTCAAGAGTTAGAGACAACTGAAGCAACACAACTGCATTGAGAGAATTTTATTCAAGATCAAATCCTTCTAAGTCTCAAACTTAAGAACATAACACTTATCAGCTTAGTCATCAGTTGACTCAAGCCAAAGTTGAAATAAAAGCCAAATACAAATTCTAAGTGATTCTGTAAACAGAGAAAGTTGTGAGGAGTGTAGATCCATCTAAGTGAGTGATCTAGCTTTAGAGAGTAGGATTTCTTTGTGATTTTTTGCTGCGTACTTGTGGCTTTTCATTTGTTGAATTGCGCAAGCAGTGTATATTGTAAACTGTGTGTTTATAGTATAACCCAAGATCTAAGTGACTTGGAAGAGTGGACTAAAGAATTTCAATCCATATAACCACTATAAAAACTCTGTATGTTTGTTCATTGCATTTTACTTGCATATTTTTAAAGAACTTCAAACATACGAACTTAACAAAAGATTTTAAAAAGGAATTTAAAAACTGGGGTTAAAATCTTTTAAGGAAGAAAACAACTTGTTGAAAAACACTTGATAAATCCGCAGCAAACAAGTATTTCAAACTCTGATAATATTTGAATTAGATAAGTTAGACGAGTGGTCAACTAAACTGATTAAGTTAAGTGCGCAATCAGTGAAGTAGTCTTACGCGTTCTTGATCAGCTTACTCTGCTGATAAGAAAAGTTAGAAAATTTTTTTGAAAGTTTTCAGAGGACTATTCACTCCCCCCCTGGCCCTCTAGACCTCATCTGACCACTTGGGACCAACACTATCTACTGTACGATTCTGTCTGGTGCATTAAATACACTCAGCTAATCCGATAGAATTTGAATTTATTGCTTCACTCATTGTCTTTAATACCCTTCTCAGATAGCATTTATCACCTTAGGTGCATTTATTACCGTTGTAATAACTTCGGACCACTTCCACTTAGATAATGAGATCACTAAGCTGATAATCACACTGCTGAATCAAGTCTTCACTCATCCGTCTTGACTCTGCCGAAAGTGACTAATCTGATCTTCACTTGTCTGCGATCTTCACTAAGCTGATTTTGGTCACTCATCTTCCAGACCGTAATTCAATCTTCTACTGTCTGATTTGTACTTCTCTTTTCAGATTGAATCTTCAAAAGTGTACTAAGCTTCCATTACTTAACTGATGACACTTTTGTTATCATCAAAACCTTTATTTTCAAAATTTCTTTCCAATAATTTTTCCCTTTTTGTTGACAAAACTTCAGCTAAGTACTCAACCTATCTTCTGTTTAGTCTTCACACTAAATTTATGAGTTAGAAATTGAGATGGAAAGAAAACGCAATTGCTTTTCATTGATAATTTATTACATTACAACAAATTAGAATGTAAATAAACAATAAACAATAACATAAGCTTAAAAGAAAATCTTAGTTTTATCTTGATATTCTTCTTTTTCCTCATGCGAGTCCTCAATGATAATTTTGTTTGCCTTTTGCATATGTAGTTTCTTCAATTGCTTCTATTTCCTCAGCAAAGAGTTTAAACTTGGCAGCTAGGTCGGATGTACTTTGCTTATGTTTTCAAAATGGATTTTCTTGACTAAGCTGTTTGGTTGCAGAAGATTTATCAGTAGACTTATAGCAGCAATGATAACCTTATCTTCTTTCGCAACATCTCTTAAAGGAGATTTGATAGCAGGTGTTTATTCAACTTCATCTTCTTCATTTAAATGAAGTTCTTCAATAAGCTCCATAGTTTTAGACGTCCCTTCTTTTTCTTCCCCTTTTTGTTATCATCAACATTATCAGAAATAGGACTTATGTTCAAAACTTTACAAATTTGTCTGATGTTGAGATCCATTTCTTCAATCTTGCTCAGTTTTGAAACACTTTGTAGTACAACAGCCTTGATGACTTTTTGTTCACTAATGATTGTGTCACTTTATAGCAGTGTCTTGGAGTTTGTATGCATTCCAGTCAGTAGATCAACAACCTTGCTTGAAGTGTTTAGGTGCTCAATGTACATTTATGTGGCAGTTGCTTCAGATAATTTCAGTGCATCCAATAACTCGCCTGGTATGTCTCCATATCCTCAAGAGCCATTTCAACTTTGCTTTAACAGCCTCAACTTCATTTAATATCAGAGATCTGTCATACTCAGTCAAGTCTAGACTTTTCTCTATGAATTTCTTCATGTTTTCCATTTCATCAGATTTAGTCCTTTCTTCTTCTTAATTGATGGGAGTAGCACTCTGAGTTTGCAAAGGTGGTGTGATGAATATCATACCTTTGTCATGTGAAGGTGCTAGGATTGCTTTATCATTCAACATTGTAGTTGTAACATGTGTCTTGAGTACGTCATCATAAGACTTGTTCACTGAGGAACTTGTATGTTCTCTGTTGTCTAGTACTTCAATTATCTGAATGTTTCCTTCATTTGTTGTCTCTGTTTGATTTGTCCACGTAAGCAGGAGTATAGGTTCTCTTACCTCCTTGATACTTTTACTTGTCTGATCATGAGACTACCTTGTCCATATCTGGACCTAATTGTCCATTGCTTCATTTTTACAATGACAACCAATGCAACGGCTCTCTCAGCTGGTTGATGTCTTTTACTAGTAACACCTTCTTTAGATTCTCTGCATCCTTCTTGACTATATCAATAAGCCTATGATGTAGTCTATCTCTAAAGAAATCCGCGTCTAGAGCTCTTCTTCTAGATTCAGTTCCCAGCCAATTTAAGATCCATTGTTCTTCATCATTGAAATTTTTCCAACTAATGATTTCCTCTTTGGATCTCTCAAGTCTGCAATTCCACCATCTGTTATATCTTATCTTCTCAGCAATGAAGGAATGTTCAAATTGCAGCTTGGCATTTGCTTTCTTAAGTTCTTCAGTATATCTGGCAAATACTCCAGGATCACTGTTCAAAATTTGTACAACAAGTTTCTCTTCCCTAGAAACTCTCTTCTTTACCTCAGGAGCCGGCACCTTTGGTTTTGGTTGGTCAGGATCAATGACGATGCCACCAGTGTGCTGTCTTGCATGAGTTTCTTTCGTGCTTTTCTCAATAGCTAATGCAAGGGCAGTCTCTTCCTCAGTTACCGTAGGATCAGGAACCGTACTGGCGACAAGAGCAGCTTGAAGCTCTGCTTCCTCTCGGGCTTTCAACTTCTCTTCCTCTTGTTTCTTTAATTGAGAAGCCGTGGGCTTCCTTGCAGCCCTTCTTTTCTTCTTTGCAGTCTCAGTTGTAGAAACAACAATATGTTTATCAGCTGATTCCACCAATGGGATCTCATATGATTTAGGTATAGTCTCTTTAGCAGACTCTTCTACCTCAATAATTTCAGTCGACTTCTCTGTCTCTGCTGATGTCTCAACTATTTTTCCTTTGAGCTTAAGTTGCACATTCTTCTGATGCTTCATAACAAGTCTCTTTCTTGCTGTTTGCTCTAGAACAACTTAAGAACTAGGCTTCTTCATCGCACTTCTAGTCACTCATTTGTTAACAGAATCCAATTGAATATCCTCTGATTCAGTCCTTTCAGGAGAATCAATGTTCATGGTTTCTACTTCAGTAGCAGTCTCTGCTATGATCCTTTAGTTGTATTAACATTGTCTTTTGTTCCGGCTTGAACAATAGGTGATCCTACTATTTGAACAAGTGACTGTTGATCAGAAAATGTAACAGTCTTGACAGTGCTTGATTTCTTTACAGTAGCTGGTAGTTCCTCTGCAGCTTTTCTCTTCTTCTCAGCGTGTGTTTTAGGAATTGCAGTCTTCCTCTTCTTAACCTCTTTCTTCACAGGCTGATAGACTTTCAATTATTTGGCAATGTGGATGGTTTTTCCATCAGTCATTTCACAACTCATATTGTAGAGAAGATGACTTAACAAAATGGCATGATAAAAATGTTTGTTATCCACATGATGAGCAAGAGTCTCAAAAATCAAGTCTGCCCAATTTACCTTCAGGTTATACCATACACATATCATTTCATGAAGCCTGATTTTAGTGTTGGATGAAGATGAAGAAGTGAAGGGAGGTTTTGATGATTTTCAAAAGTCATCAGCTAAGTAATGGAAGCTTGGCAACCTCTTAGAAATTCAATCTGAGAAGACAAGTAAAATCAGAAGGGTTGAATTTTGGTCCAGAAGATTACTCCTCCTAAGACGCCTCAACCTATTGGAGTGTCTGAAAGAAGGAATCGAACTTTGTTGGACATGGTTCGATCCATGCTGAGTTTTGTTAAGCTTCCTTATGCATTCTAGTGGTTGGTCCTCCTAACTGCATTGAAGATACTGAACATAGTACCTTCAAAGTCCGTGCCTACAAAGCCTTACCAAGAATGGTATGGTAAAGCACCTCTATACTCTTACTTATGAGTATGGGGATCTCCTGC
This sequence comes from Penstemon davidsonii, assembly GCA_034814905.1. Lineage (NCBI taxonomy): Eukaryota > Viridiplantae > Streptophyta > Magnoliopsida > Lamiales > Plantaginaceae > Penstemon > Penstemon davidsonii. The sequence continues at coordinate 10,641,024 of JAYDYQ010001086.1, read as the reverse complement.
CTAAGTTAGGAACAAGAAAGGAGATAAATTGGATAGTAGATCCAATTTGTATAAATTTGTGGGGTATCCAAAGAAATCCATTGGATACCTGTTCTACAATCCTAAAAATAAACGGCGTTTGTTTCAAGGAATGTCCATTTCTTGGAGGACGACTTCCTCATGAATAGAAACGGGACTCTTGTAGAACTTGATATGGTCCAAGAAGTGAACCCATCCCCACAAACAGTGGGAGCAAATCCAGAAACTACTGAACAATCAAGTACACAAGTACTTCGTAGATCTGATCAAGTTCATGAGGAGCTTGAATGATATGGTTTTACCATATACGAAGAAGCTATATTTGATGTAGAAACGCATGCATGGCAAGAGGCCATGCAATCTGAAATGGATTCCATACATTTCAACAAGGTATGGACCTTGGTCGATCCACCTGAGGGAATTGTCCCTGTAGGTTGTAAATGGATCTTCAAGCTAGGAATGAATGGAGAGGTGTTAACCTCTAAGACTCGACTAGTGGTAAAAAGGCTATTCACAAAGTTCTGGAACAGACTTTGATGAAACCTTTTCTCCAGTAGCAAAGTCTGAATCCATTCAAATTCACATTTGTTTTGAGACAGTCAAGGCATTTGACTTCATCAAAAACGAATATGAACCTTGAAGTGTACAAGAAGTTTAGTGGGAGCTATGTGAAGCTCATATTTTATATGTCGATGACATTCTGCTTATCTAGTATGATACCGGAATGTTAGCGCAGACGAAAGCATGGTTATCCATGCAATTCTCCATGAATGATTTGGGAGAGGCATCTTACGTATTGGGATACGTATCTATAGGGATAGATCGAAGAAGATGTTGAGACTCTATAAATCTAAGTACATAGAAACAATACTGAAAAGATTCAGTGTGGAAGAATCCAAGAGAGGATTGCTTCCAATGAGACACTATATCTCTTTTTCCAAATCGATGTGCCCTACATCGAATGAGGATAAAATGAGAATATCTCAAATACCTTATGTTTCGACAAAAGGTAGCATGTGGTATGCTATACTATGTACTAGACCAGACGTAGAACATGCTCTAAGTATCACGAGCAGTTACTAGTCAAACTCCAGTGAAAAGCACTGGACCACCGTCAAAGATATCCTTAAGCTCTTGAGAAAGACTAAGGATTTGTTCTTGGTCCACGGTGGTAGTGGGGAATTGAAACTCGAAGGATTTATTGATTCGAGTTTCCAGTCTAATGTGGATGAATATAGATCCAATTTTTGGATACATATTTTGCCTCAATGGGGTAGCGGTAAATTGGAAATGTTCCAAGTTAAGCACCGTTGCCAACTCAACCATTGAAATAGAACATAACGCAGCATTAGATGCAACGAAATAAAGTGTTTGGATGAAAAACTTCATCGAAGAGTTGGATGTAGTGCCTAGCATTGCGAAGCTCATGGTTATCTTATGTGATAACAATTTAGCTATTGCTAAAGCAAAGGAATCGAGATCTCACCAGAAATCTAAACACAATGAGAGAAAAAGTACCATTTGATTGAATATATCATTGGTAGAGTAGACGTACATAATGGATCACGTCGACTCGAAAGACAATCTAGCGGATCCACTAGCAAAGACTTTGTCACGAAAAGTGTTCGAAGAACATCTTTGGAAGATGGGTCCTAGAAGCGTTTGTGATTGGCTTTAGGGCAAGTGGGAGATTGAAAGGATAGTGCCCTGCAAGCCAATATATTTAGCTTGTAGTAGGACTATCGTAAGCTTTCTCTAGTATAAATGAATTAATACGCTCGTTTGTTTATAGTATGTAAATAAAACAATGGCCAACTTCATCTCTCGCGAATTACTTAAGCGATTTTATGAAATCCTTAGATCAAAATAGACTATGGGACGATTCACTTCAGTGTGAGTGCAATCATGAAACAGTCTCGTGATCTTAAAACACGTTCCAAGTCATAGATTCCAAACGAGACGGGGTATCGAAGGAATCGCAAAGACTTGTACAAATATGCATGATTCACGTGGAGTGAATTTGTAGCGTTTCATGAGCAAGGCATTTGATGCGAGTGCATATGAGTAGGTGGTTCGATAGGGGATCGAACGCATCGATTGACCCGAACAGAGAAACCCATTGTGGAAGCTCATGACGCACATCGGCGATGGGATGTTTCTCAAGACTTATAATAGTGTACGATTTAGTCCTTTGACTTGAGGTGCTAGGGCGAATTCGGTGCACGTGAGTACGTACTTTGATTTAGGAGCCGATCACTTAGCCTGATCATTGTGCGACTACTTTGGGTACGTAGGATCGTGTACAGGAATGGTTAGCACTAATATGGGATCTACCGACTCAACGTAGTAAGTTGAGAGAATTTCCTATACGTTCTTAGATAATAGAATCCGAGAACCTGTGGCCACAGTTGGTGATGGATTTGGAAAGGGGTTTCCAAATTTAGCAGTCACACTGGAATCATTATCCAGAATTAGAAAGTATAGTTATCGAGGTAATTAGAGGTGCCGATCAATTCACACACCCTAGGTCTCGATCGGGAAATTAAGTCGATAGAAGGACCGTATGTACATGGTACATATAAGAGGTCAGGTTCACTTAGATCAATTCACCTGAAGTTGGGCCTCGTGGGCTTGTGGCTAGACATCGACCATGAGGTGTCGGTACTCATGAATTAATAAGGAGATTAATTCTTGAGTGATTAATTGAAGGTGTTCAATAATCGGAGCAATTAATAAGCTCGCAAATTAAATCACGAAAGTCGTGGGCCCGCGGCCAATTGCTGGTGAACCTAGAGGGTCACACACAATACAATTGGACTGCAACAAATCATATAAGGAAAGTTTGATTTAAAGAGTTAAATCAAAACTGAAGAATTAAAGTGTTAATTCTTAAAAAAGAAAACTAATTAATTAAAGTGTTAATTAATAAGAGAGGAATTAATTTAATTAATTAATTGGATTAATTAATTAAATGGACTGAATTAATTTAACGTGTTTAATTAATTAAAGGATGATTTAAGTCCATTAGGAAACAAATAAATGCCATAAGTAAATGGGCTTTAAGTTTCCTACATGGATTAGGTCACATCTAGGTCAAGACTCCTTATCTATATAAGGAGCTCAAGACCTCAAAACCCTAGCCCCATGACACAAAATTTTGTCCCCCTTCTCTCCAAGAGAGTGGCCGCCGCCCCCTATCTCCAAGGGAGTGGCCGCCGCCCCCTATCTCCAAGGGAGTGGCCGCCCCCTCTCTTCTTCCAGATCTAGATCTGGTCTTCTCTTCTTTCTTCCTTGCTTGATAACCTTTGAATCCTAGTTTTGAGCCTGTGGATTCAAAAGGTGTTGCTTCAATCCAGTTGGTGTGGATACCGCTAGAGGCAAAACACATGGGGTGCTTCTCCGAACCAAAATCCTGTAGATCTGAAAGAAGACCGGAGAAAAACCACCACCGTTCCTGTGGTGAGGTAAAAATCGATAAACCCCCTATTGTTGGTTTATTTGTGTAAAAATTCTTTTCGTATGACTAGATGAATAAAGATTCTGCTTGGGTTGTTTTAAAAATTTTAAAATTCCGCTGCTTTTAACGTCTTGACGTTACCAATAACCTAACAGACTTCTATCCTTATGCTTAGATAATTATTACATAAGATAAAGATGACCATTATAAATAAGGTGAATTTGTTAATCTAAATTGAATAGTTCCTTATTTATTACAATAACACTACAAGAATTACTAGTATCGGCCACGGCTCTTAACCGTGTCCAATACTCATTTAGTGTGGCCAATACAAATTGGCTACGACCTTGTCACGGCTAATTAGCCGACTTTTTAGTGAGGGTGGCCAAAACTTTGGCTTCGGCTAATTGGCGTGGCCAATGCATTGGCTACCCCTAATGGCCTTGGCCCAGGGAGCCGTAGCCAAAACTTGGCTAAATGGTGGGAGCCGTGGCCGATATACTTTGGTCTCAGCCAAAGGAGCCGTGGCCGAAATTCTCCTCAACCAAAGGAACCGAGCAAATTTTTCATTTTTTTAATTGAAGCTTTTTTCTTTTTTTGATAATTAGGCTTTTTCCAATATAAATTTATAGAAAATAATAAGATAAATTATCAAAATCACACATATACTCATACCATTTAATAAAGCATCTCATACAAACAAAATATCTCAATCATCAGTCTACTTCGTGTTATTTTCTAGTCCAATAACCAAAATGTAAATCTTGCATTAAAACGACTAAAAACTTCCACTAAAGTCTATGTTTTTTTTAATTAATTCTTCCACTGAAATCAAAACCCAACAGTTTATATTACTACCACTATAACCCGAGCATCCCTTGTCATATTTTAACACCTGCATCAATGGATGAAATCCATAAATCATATATGCAAATTAAAAAGTATTGCAAATCTGCCATATATGAAAAATAATAAATGACAAATTAGACAGAAGGGTATACATTCTTTCACAACTTAATTCAATGAGAACAAAAATCAAGGATATAATATTGAGACAAAATTACTCTGACTCATAAGAATTCATGACAAGCAAAAACTTCCAGCATTTACACTTCTATAACTTCTCTACAACCAAACACCCAAAATCATTGAACCAAAGCTTTACCAAACACCCAAAATGTAATATTCCAGCAAAACCAAAGCTACTACATCGATAAAAAGTGAACACAATAAATACTACACTTTACCATATCATGCCATACTAAAACTGTAAATCAATTGAACGAATCCACGAGAATTCTCTAGTCTAATTCAATCATAAGTACCATTAACCAAATAAGAAACTTACCAAGAATTTGTATCTAAAAACAACTCGGTGTACCACTTGGACCAGCTCCATGGGTGCTATATGCGCCGGGGACCTATATTTGAATATGAATATCATTTAAGAAATCAACTATGCAAAATAGATTGATCAATTTTGAGGTTTACTCACCGATGTAACGCCAAAAGGTCTAAATGTACTAGAAAGTGGACCTATAGGTGCTCTAAATGGAGCAGTAGGAAAGTTGCCAAGACCAAGATAAGACACCACATCCTCAGCCACTGCTTAGGTCATTTCTTTTCGTGCCTGAGATGTAACCACTTGTGCATGAGTCATCCTTTGTGTCATTTGTTCCATTAACCCCTTCATTTGCTCCCTTTCCTATCTCATTTGCTCCATTTCCTTCCTCATTTGCTCCCTTTCCTCCCTCATCACCTCCTTTAATTCTCGACTCAATTCTTCCCGAATCTTTTCTTTGATAGCGTCATTTACAGATAAGGCATGTCGATATTGCGAGGGTTTAATACCTTGTCCACCACACCTCACACGACCATGACCATCTAATCCCATTTGCTCAACCCAAACCCTTTCATCATACTCTCGTGTACGTTCTTCTTCAGGTATTTTGGATATGCCTTCAGCCAATTCTTTCTGTAGTTTACGAACTCACACAATCAAGCACCTTAAATTGCATAACTACACAATTACTTTTACAAAAAAGTAATATGCTTACAATGAGTTTGGCTGTGTGCTCATTGACAGTAGCTTTTCCATTTCGTCCACGAGATACAGCAAACACATCAATTCGAGACGGCAATTTCCCTTCAGCCAATAGCTGTGCATAATAAAAAAGAACTCAAATAACCAAATTTCTATGTATATAAACTCTCATTAACATATATTTTTATCTTTAAAAGTGATCTAATGAAAAATATAATAAAATATTAATTTACCTCTTTTTCTACTTCTAGGATTGGCATTCGTCCTAGATGGTGATGGAATTTGTATTGGCTTATATTTTTAGCATTTTGTTCTGCCTCCTTCCGAAAAATAGAAAATATATATATAAAAGCGCATTTTTGATAAATGATGATTATCATGTTTATAATATCTCACAATATAATAATAATAATAATAATAATAATAAATAAATAAATGCCTTTGACATAAAAGAACATGTTTCACTGAAATATCACCTGTACTTCCTCCAAATTCCAATACTTAAGCATAGCCTCTGATTCAGCCTTAGGAACACAATGATCTAAGAGTACCTTCATTCTCTTAGTATCGTCTTTAAATGCTTTAAAACTTTTATTCTTCAACTTATACTTTCCTTGTTTCCATTTCGCTGCGAGATCTTCAACAACAACTTTCCTTGCCTCATCTGAAAGAGTTGTGTTCACCTAAATTACAAGTACAATAAAAATCTTGAAACCAAGAACATGCAAAATCTATTGAAAAGAAAGATTATGACATTTGATATAACAAAACCCTTAATAAGGGTTTTGTTATGCTTATTCTTACCTTTATCTCCTTCCAAAAGGCATCAATGATATCTTGAAACCAAGAACATCTCTTCGGCTTTTCATATTGCGATTGGCACATTTTTCACAAGGACAACAAATCAAAGAATCACTAGGCCGATTCCTAAATGCGAATTCCAAAAAAGCATCGATTCCATGTAGATAGTCGGGTGTCTTACTTTCTAGATCAATCCAACTCTTGTCCATTTTTTTGGAAAATACTTTTGTCTACCTTATTTTTAAAAAGAAAAACATAAATGCATCATGTTATAGTAGAAAATATAGTTATTGAGAATTACTCTATAAAGAAATAAAACATTTATAACTAATTCAGGTTATGTATTTGTGAGTGTAAGATATATCTAGATGACAGACGTTTATGAGAACAACTATGGGAATGTAAAAGCTTGACTTAGTTTTATGGATCTCAACAGCAATATGCGGTCAGTGGATGATCAGATGAGGTCTTTGTATGAAAATATACATGATATATTATTTTTGTTACATATTATGTAGTGAAATTCTGAATGATAAAGAAGTGCATTCACACCAATAAAAGGAACATAAAGCATTTTAAATCCTCAACTCCAAGTAATAGAGATTTGTATCTAATTTTCAGATGTGGAGCATAACTTTTAACATGTATCCCCAAATTCATAGTGCAAATCATAAACATTAATTGGGCATTTGGTCTAAAATGACAACATTCAATTCACTCATAAAAAATGAAAGGTACCTGAAGATCAAAGGCTGGAGAATACAAGGAAAGAGCAGCACCAATTATGATAATTTCATCAATTCTTCTATATCTGAACTGCAATTTTCAAATAAAACACTTCTGTTAACAAAAATCAGCAAACACGCACAGCAAAATAAACCGAAAAAAAAACAAATAAGTACATCAAAGTAATAATTTCAGCTCAAACAAGCAACAGTACTGACATGAAACCAAATGCTTTCAGATAGATAGTACCTGTTGCAGTTCCAATTCCCATTAATGAAGAACCTGCATTGGCCATAATAGCTCGTACATCAGCAAAATCTACGTTTACTAGTCCTGGAATCTGCAAATAGTACAAAGGAATAATAAAAGGCAATCAATTAGTTATACAAAACAGTACTGAACAAAATTTCAAAAACCAGCATGTTTGCAACTCAGTTTACCCATTATATAGAATTAAACGAGGAAATATAAAGGAGGTTTCCAAAATAATTAAGGCTTAAAATAGTTTCCCTGACTAATGGACTCATCTAATCTCATTAGAACAAGAACATCATTGAAACAGCTAATCCAAACACAATATAAACCTTAGCTTCCAAACTTAAAGAAGCAATCTCAAAGATCAAATAAATAAACAGGACAACTCTGAGCTACGCACAATGAGGAGAATGTTACTGCATTCTGGCAAGAGATAAATGTGCAAGATATAATAGCTGCAGTTTAGGACATTACCAATCAACATGAAATCAACCCTGTAAGAAGTCCTAATTCATCACACCCTTTAAGATATTGAATCAACATCCAATTACAGACAATATGCACACTATTTTATCAAGCAATCATGAAATTAAATCCATTATTTAGATCTGATTAACTAATTCAGTAATATTCTTCAACATTAATATAACCAAAAGTTCACATATGAGTGTGAAGCTGCAATTAATGAACAAATCAAGTGCATTTTTCTTTAAATTTAGTTTTTCTACTGTTTCGATTTTCAGGTGTAGGTAAATCTAATTGAATTTTATTTTTTCAGTGTGGAGTACAATGTTTCGTATGTGTATCATGCTTTATATGCCTACTTTGACAGAGACAACGTTGCTCTCAAAGGACTTGCTAAGTAAATCTCGGAATCACTTTACGAAATTTTGTATTCATTATATGTGAATTTTGCTTAATTTTGGGAATTTTTTTGCTAGGATTTTCAAGGAGTCCAGCTTAGAAGAAAGAGAACACGCGGAAAGTGAAGGAGAAAACCTGAGGGATTGCGTGTAGGAGATGACAGAGAACTCTAAAGCTGACGGCGAGTGATCGGAGGAGCTGGCGGCGGAGGTGAGCAGAGGGCGGAGGAGAGACAAACGTATGCTGACAGCGGAGGTGAGCAGAGGGCGGAGGAGAGACAAATGTCTGCTGACGGCGAGTGATCGAGGAGCTAGCGGCGGAGGTGAGCAGTGGGCGGAGGTGAGCAGAGGGCGGAGGAGAGACTCGCCGATTGTGTGAGAAAAATAAAAAGGGGGAAAAATTAAAAAAATGTGAAAATGAGTTAGAAAAGAAAAAGACAAATAAAAAGGAAAATTAAAATAAGTCAGCCGTAGCCGATGCTAGTGTTTGAACTAAAATGAATCGGTTTAAGTGAGCCGTTTCTAAAGGCTTCGGCTCAATTTAGCTGAGGTCAAAACTAGTTGGAGTCGGCTTGTCAACCCATCTCCAATAGGGGGTGGCAAATAATCAAATTTCTTGTAGTGTAAATAGCTACTATACAGTTGGCTTGACACTATTTCTATCAATACGCGAACCTGAAAAGAACCCAACTCAATTAATCAAATAACAACTCAGTCACTTTACTTTTTTTATGGCAAATAGTTATTCGTACCTGTACATATTTTGTGCATAATCTTCTTTATGTAAGTGTCCACGTATCTTGCATGAATATCAATAGTCACTTTCTGATATGAAACCCTTTCGGTAGTTATCTACGGTTTGGGGTGATCCTTTGGTTTGTAGCCATCTGCCACAAAAGTTACGTTTTACTGCTTGTAAATACGTTCGCATTGTTGTCCTGATTTTTATAGTCCCGATAGCAATCAAGAGCTTATTATATATTATCAGTTCATGGCACTCGTTGTCAAATTAGGAATGTTTATCTTTTACTTTTGTAATCGGGAGAATAGAATAGGCTAGACTTAGTGTACTCATTCTTTAATTTTTCAGCATGTTTTTATAATGAAAACATTGGGGAACTTTCCCGAAGTCTGCATGTTTTTTTTTATTACGTTATTTTCATGTTTGTCGAATGGTTTTAAGTGGTATCGAGTCATTTTCAGTTGTAAATATATTTTATGTAAAATGTCCAGATATGCTCTTTAATTGTCCGATATTATCTACTGAATCAACTCCCAATATTGTCAACTCGATTAGGGTTGGGCAGGTCGGGTATTGAATTTTCATACCCAAAACCCGACCAGATCTGGCGAGTACCCGAAATTTTCGGGTATTTCGGGTTTTGAGTTTCAGGTACCCGAAATTTCACCTTTTTTTTAATATATTTATAAATGTACAAGAAATCTTATTTTTTAACATATATGTATTTAAAATTGTAAAATAAATGAATTTAAATATTGAATCGTACATAATAACTTCAAAACAAACACAATACAAACGTCTTAAGTCTTCAACAATATTACAATCAAGGACTCCTAAACAAAACACAACATACAAGTCTTGAGTCTTCAACATTCAACAATATTACAATCAAACACCAAGCATCAAAATACCACGATCGAATTAAAAGTTACAATATACACAAATATAAAAATTGGGCCAATTTTTTTTTTTATTCAATACCCGAATAGGTCCCAAAATACCCATTTGGGTGTAAATATAATACCCGAAACTCGACCCGAAAATATATTTCGGGTACCCAAATCCGAAATATCAAAAATCTCATTTTTCAGTCCTAACGGGACGGGTCCCAAAAAATCAAACCCAAATGCCCAGCCCTAAACTCGATAATGTTATCTTTGCATAATCATTCTGATATATTGAAAAACCATTGACTGGCTGATAAACAATTTAATTTTCGGCATTGTTGATAAACCTTTATATATTGTTAAGTCTTGCGGCCAAACAAACATTAAAAAGAATTAGGATTAGTATTTGTCTACTCCGCATAATCAGTTGATTAGAAGTTAGAGTTTTATCGAGGCATTAATCAAACTATTGATTCTGTCTATTCATTTTACGTTTTATCTGAACGCATGGATATTGATACGCCCTGCACTTTTTTTATTCATTTAAATCAAGTTTTTTCACAGCAGCAGCAGCAGCATGCAGGAGGTTCTCCCCTTTTTCAGCTAGCGAAACGATCTTTATGCAATCAGGTCCGAATTAGAATAAAGTATTTAAACATATCATGTCAGTACTGCATGTGGAATTAATTAAGATAAATGCATTTTCAAGATATCAGGATTCTTATATATTTTAGTTTCACGCGTTTGACTGGGTTGTTTTCTTTTATTAAAATAAAGTATTTAACCATATCAGGCCAGTACTGCATGTGGAATTAATTAAGATAAATGCATTTACAAGATATCATGATTCTTATATATTTAAACAGGGTTGTTTCCTTTTACTGAATAATTATGGATTGAATCCTGAAAAATATGTAATCAATTAATAGTTGGCGTCTTGATGCAAGAAATGCAAAATAAAAAAGTCAATCACTATTTTAATTAGAGACAGCTATGTTACATTTATCAAAATAAGAAAGATCCACATGCACATAACGTGTATAGAGCAATGTTATTAAAACCGGACCGGACCGACCGGTTCGACTGCGAACCGGAGGTTGGTCCGGTCCCATTTACCCCTAAAACCGCTTGACTCAAAAACCAGACTGAACCGGGTTGAACCGGTCCAAATCGATGAACCGACGTACCGGTTTGAACCGGTTCAACCCGATTCTGAATTTTCCCTTTTTTTTTCGATTTTTTAATTTTTTTTATTGTAAAAAATAAGCTAAAATTTATTGTAGAAGGTGGGATTTGAACACCTAACCTCTTGCATGAAACATAACTTCCTTAACATTTGAGTTACATCATTTTTGTTCAACTTTTAGTACAAAAAATTATAAATTTTAGAAAACGTGTAGCCAAATTTATTTATAAATTAAATTATGATAATTAACTCAAATTAACATTTTACACATTATCAATAAAAATTAATACTCAAACAACAATTTTTTATTATAATTTGTTCTATAAGAGATTTCTTTCCAATATTATTTTTAGGATAAAGAGTGTCAAAATTTGAAAGTCAAATCGATATATTATGCAAGTTTGATTTTGAATATAAGACATTTATACATAATCATATTTTAAAATTTATTAATCTCTTAGTTTGTTGTATTTTTAACTTACACTTTTAAAATTTTATAAAGAAATATAATCATATTATATTTATATGAGCTTACAAATTAGTATCACATGTATGTGAATGGGTTTTGACCCGATTTTGCAGTCGGGCCAAAACCCTTTCAAATGAGTTTTCGTCAAACTCATAAAACTATAAAAAAATCTATTCAGAAACTCACACCCAAACTATTCCAACCTATGAAACATTGATTTGACACATACCACCTACTTCTTTCCGGAAATCTCACTAAAAAAGATATTGATTTGACACCTATCACCTACTTTTCCCCCTAAACCCCAACATCCAAACTCAATCCAAGTGGGGTTTCAACTTATTCAAATCACAAAATCCAACAGACAAAACTCATCCAAATGAGTTCTTAAAGGTTTCATCGAAACAACCCAAACCATTTTTTTTAAACCAAGCCAAAACTCATCCAAATAGAGCCTGGGTTACTGTTAAATGAAGATGAAGACTTAGAAGTGAAGGGAGGTTTTGATGATTTCCAAAAGTCATCAACTAAATTTGGAAGCTTAGTTCAAACCTTAGAAGATATTTGACCAAGGAAGAATCTACTTCAGACGAGTCAAATATATGGTCCAGAAGACTACTAATCTGTTGCTGAAGAAAGGAATCAGGCTGGTGGATTTTCAGCAGACTCAATCAGATGAGTTCAGTTTGAGTTCAGCCGAGTGTACATCAAACGAGTAATTTCGATCAGCAGAGTGGAAGTGATAAGAAGTTATTGCAACGGTAATAAATGCAGTTGGAGTAATAAATGTTGTCTGGGAAGGGTACTAAAGACAAATGATTGAAGAGAAACCTCGTATCAGCTTGGTGCATTAAATGCGAACTGACATAAAGTACAACAGAGTGTACAGTGATCAGTCGCAGGTAGCCGTTTCTGAGACAAGGACCAGTACTCGAGGATTTGGACACCTGTCGATCTCTCAACGGGCAGATTTTCAAATCTCAAGTATAAATAGTTCAGTTCAAGAGTTAGAGAAGAAGACACAACACATCTGAGAGCACATTTTCGAAGCAGAATTCTTCAAAGTCTCAAACTCAATAACAGAACACTCATCAGCCGAGTCATTTGTTGACAAAGGCAGAATAGAGAGAAAAGAATATACTTATAAATCTGAGTGATTTTGTGAGCAACGTGTTGTGAGAAGCTGTTATCCATCTTTGTGAGTGACAAAGCTTTGTAGTATAAGACTTCTTTGTGATTTCCTGTAACGAACTTGTGGCCAGTTCATTTGTTGTTTGGCGCAAGCAGAGTATATTGTAAACTGTGTGTTTATAGTATAACCCAAGATCTAAGTGACTTGGAAGAGTGGACTAAACGATTTTTATCCATATAACCACTATAAAAATTCTGTGTGTTTATACTTGCATTATTTTCTTGCATATTTTCAAAAAGCATATTTAAACACTTAAGTTAACTGTTGAAAAGTTTTTAAAAAGAGTTTGCAAAAACTGGGGATAAAACATTTTCTAAGTTAAGAAAACTACTTGTGAAAAACACTAGACAAATTCGCTGCAAGTTAGTTATTTTAAAACTCTGATTTTCTTAAAATCAGCTAAGTAAAATCAGAAGAGTGGTCAACTCTGCTGTTCAAAGCTTTGTGCGAGATCAGCTTAGTCTACTTACGATTCTTGATCAGCTTAGTCTGCTGATAGAAAAAGTTAGAGAATTTTAAAGATAAAATTTTAAGAGGTCTATTCCCCCCCCCCCCCCCCCCTCTCCCTCCTGTAGACCTCATCTGACCACTTGGGACCAACAGTTACTTATTTCAGTATTTGGATTTTTCATAAATATGATAGACCCAAAATTGTTTAGTTTTTCTATTTTTGAAACTTGCCTGTTAGGCATAGGATTTCATATATAATGGCTTAATTTCAATTTGCATCTAAAAAATAAGTCAATTTATCATTTTGTAGCCTTGAAATTTAATTATTACACTTTGCATTCTTAAAATAATTTAATTACTCCACTTAACACCCCAACATCATCAACCACCTTAATGTCGTGGAAAAAAACATTGTGAATTGTTAAACAAGGATTTGTTTGGTATTTAATAAAAAATTCCCTTGATTTTCTATTGATCACACTATTTTTTCTCTCAATTGATTTTTGATGAGCCTGAAATTATTTTCATCTATTTAAACATCAAACCAATTTTTTATTATTTAATATCTTGCTTCGTAACCAACAAAATCACAAAGTGCAAGTTTTAATAATAAATCAACAATATAAATTATTGAAACACTTGAATCATTCAATTTCTTTTTATATCATTATTTTTCATACAAAATAGATTTACATCGTTAAAAAATCATATGGTTTTTCAATTCTTTTTTTGTAGCATTGTTTTTCATACAAAATGGATTTACATCATAAGAAATTTTGATGCTTTCTCAATTCCTCAATTTTTTCAACTATTTGTTGAGTGGATTGGCTTATTTCACTTGGCTAATACACTTAAGAAGAAAATTGCATGTCATCTTCTTCTTCTTTTCACCTTTTTTATGATGAAATTATATGACTATTTTATTTTAAGTTAGTTTTTGTTATTTTATCAAAAAATATCAAGTTTGCTAAAAAAAAATCTTTCCACCCACCCCCAAAAAAAAACATGGTCTAGGTCCATAGGTTGTTGGCAATTTAGCACACTGTTTTACATAGTTTATACAAGTTCAATATGTATTCTGACTGCATCTAATAAATTATTTCAATGTCTATTCCATCCAACTTGTGAAGTAGTGTATTATAGCAACATTTCAAACTACCACACATAAGAAATGCAGTGTCATCACTAGTTCAACGTGTATTCTAACTGCACTTAGCCTTTAAACCTACACAGTTTACAAGCCTGACATCGGTTCAACGTGTATTCCGATTGCACCAACCCTATCTAACGACACTAAAATTGGTTAAGTCAAGCAGCCATGTAGGCATATAGAACCATCAAGAAATATAGTTTGGATCATTTGCTTGACTTAGTTAGTTTCACATAGGTGCACTACTCGTCCATTAAAGACATTTAATTACGTTGTAGATTATTCGTCAAACATACTGACATGCCCGCATTATTGATTTTAATTACACCAAACCGACGATCGGACCCAGGGCGATTTAGGCCAAACACACAACTATTTTAGAGTGGTTGTACAGTGAACCAAGAGCATCACAGACACAATTGCAAGTATGTGTTAAAAAAGAAATTGAGAATTTAACAAAGTATCTATACAAATTAGTGAAATTACAAAATAAATTGATTATTTAACAAAGTGAAAAAATAAACGAAATGGTCTACATAAGCATAATTAACGAAAAAATATTAGACATTACAGTTAAGAGAAAAATGAAACATCATACCAACCTGTATTTTGGGAAAGCAAGAAAAATAAACAAATGGTCTACATAAGCATAATTAACAAAAAAATATTAGACATTACAGTTCAGAGAAAAATAAAACATCATACCAACCTGTATTTTGGGAAAGCTGCACCGAACCCCTTTGTGTTATTCTTTTTGCAAGGAATCCCCTTGTATTTTATAAAATATTGCACACTCCCCATTTTCGTTGTTAAATAGTTAACACCATAGTTTATTCAGGTTAAATATTATTTTACCCTCTATAATTAATCTATTTACATATAAATTAAATTATATGATTTTGTACATAATATTAATTAATCTAAAAATAATTTTAATATAAAATCTATAAATAAATAATTCTTTTTATAAAATAATTGAATACCTATATATTATAAAATTATTTATTATAATTCAAAAAAATATGATTATTGTAATTTTGGTGCCATAACTTATACTCGCTGATATTTTTACCTGATACCATATTGGGCTGACAACTTTGGAGAACATTACAGTATAATTTCAAAATTGACCTGAATAAGACCGGTGTTGGTGACATGCTACTTAATTGAGGATTTCAACTAAATTCAACTAAAATTGAGAAATAATTACTTTAAATTTTCACCATTGGATCATTTAAAATAATAACAACCGATCCAGGTTTCGATCTGCAACTTTTCATCCTCAAAAGTCCGTACAACTTCCGAAACTCTTTTGGCATGGTCTCCTTCCAGGCGGCGCCACCAGCATCCTCCGCCATAGACGACAGTGTCGGTGATGAAGCAACCTTAGTACTATTACTCCTCCTCCCGTTGGATTATCTCTGCCGGACTCATGATGGCGCCGTTCTAAAAATCCTCCTTCAGTTGTGGAAATAATTTGTGCTCTATAATGCCTAAATAGTTAGCTAAACTCTTAAGTCTTAAATGAATTAAATTTTTTCCGATCACTTTTCCGGCAAAAGAGTTTAGAAGAGAAAGTGTAACCCAAAATTTCAGGTTGAAAAATGCAACAAGGGTGTAAGTTTAAGAGGTAAAGTGCAACGTTGATGTATACAGGGGCAAACTCGATTTTTGCAACGAATTATAATTCAAAGTGCAAAAAGTATAGAAATTTTAAAAATTATGTATAATTGTAATAAGATATATAATACAGGAAAAAAAAAAACTTTAGTACAAAATTAACAAATACTATATTATTAAGACATTACATATTAGGAGATAGGTTCAAAATTGAGCATACACTATATTTTCATGTTCAGGTTCATCTTGCAAGTTTTTACATTACAGTATTCAAATGAGGTTTTAAGTTATTAAAAATTTATAAAAAAATTGTTTGACAATCTGAAATTGTGGATTTATAGTTAATAATTATCATTTGAAGAATATAATGGTAAATTTATTAATTAAATAAGCAAAATAATATTTCCAATCAGAAAATTGTGTTTTCTCCTCTAAACATTTAGGCAAGTTGCACTTTCCCTCTTGAAATTACACCCATTTTGCATTTCTACCTGAACTTTTATGTTGCACTTTCTCTCCTGAACTCTTTGACCGAAAAAGTGGTCGGGAAATAGTTCATGGAGAAACTGCAACATTAGTGTAAGTTTAGGGTGGACAAAGCAAAGAGTTGAAGTTCAAGGGAGAAAGTGCAATTTTCCCATTTATTTAATGTATGTTTTGTGAAGAAAGAAAGAAAGCAGGGCCGGCCCTGAGGGTAGGCCGCGTAGGCGGCCGCCTAGGGCCACCGATCCGATAGGGCCTCCGATTAGAAAGTTAGAGTTACAGACCAGACAATTTTATTTTCATGGGGTGCAACTTTATTGGAGCCACATGATCAGAATTAAATAGTAAAATTCTAGTTGTTGGATCTCCCATAATTTATTATTTTTGTGTTGTAGTGGAGACTTGGAGTGCTGATGTGGACAACTCGTTTATTATTTTGTATTTTTGTCCTGAAATTAAATGAAAAAAATCTCCCCCAATTTATATCTTCTTCCTCACGTATCAATCTCCCCTAATTTCTATTTTTGTGCAGAAATTAATTGATATTAATCTCCCCCAATTTCTATCTTCTTCCTCTTCCTCACGTATTTATCTCCTCCCAAGACCACTACTTCTGTTTCCCCCAATTAGTCTACATCTATTTACAGTATACACCCCTACAAAATCCTAAATTAGGATAAACACCCCTTTACAATTTAACTATTGATGTTACAGTTGCAATTGCATTGAGAACATTTTCGAAGCTAAAGTTGATTAAGTCTCACCTCCGATCAACCATGTCACAAGAGAGGTTGAATGAGTTAGCCATGTTATCGATTGAGAATGATATGGTTAAGAAGATTGATTATAAAAGTGTAATTAGTGATTTTGTTTCAAAAAATGCTAGGAGAGTAATATTTAAGTAATGATATTTTAATAGATTAAGTATTTATGTTATATTCATGAATGTAATTATTTTCTTATTTAATCGGATTGTGTCTCCTATTATCAATATTTTTTTTAAAGCAAAATTGTTTCTTATTTAAATAATATGTGAAACTAAGGGCCACAAATTCGAAGTTCGCCTAGGGCCATCGAAATCTCAAGGCCGGCCCTGAAAGAAAGAAACTTGAAGACACTGATATTGGATCCAATACATTATTGGAACAAAATATCAGTCCAGAACTAACAACTTACGATCTAATGTAAATTTATTGAATGCGATATGCATAATGTTCAATTTATCACTCTGCTATTTGAAAAATAGTATTTTACCCTTTCCTGAAAATTTTCAAGGAGCAATTTATGCCATCTTCACCGCTTAGAGGGGGAGGGGGAGGGGGCGGTGGCTGAAATATGGTGGTCTCCAACAAGGGGGGGGGGGGGGGGAGGGGGGCGGGGGGGGGCCGGTCATGGAGGGGTGGAGCGGTGGGTGGCTGGACTGAGCCACCCCCCGCGGTCTATGGCAGTTGTTGCCTTCTTCAATTTTTTTTTTTTTGTTTTTTTTTTTTTTTTTGAGGGGATGAAGAAGAGGGTTATTTTGAAATTAGTCCAAGGTTCATTTTGCAAATAAGTCAAACATAAATATTTTAGAAAATTATATATTGATCCAAATTTTAGTTAGGTTTATTTTAACTATAAATTGGGCTCAATTCAATAAATAGTTGGGAACTTGAGTTCTAATTATAATTTTATAAACTCATATTTCAAGTGTTTATAAGATAATTAATATATTATTTTTTGATAAATGATAATTACACCATTACATTAATATTGTAAAATTAAAAACATTAATATTGTAAAATTAAAATTTCATTCAACTAAAAATAAATAACTATAAAAAAACACTAGTATTAAACTAGAAAAACTCACAATAATGAATATATTGTTACTAAACATAGTATGTGTTTCCATTAATTATTATCTAAGTTTTATCTTCAATACTTAAATTGAAATCGACAATTGATGCCAATGTTAAACTCCATAGAATAATGTAAAATTTCTTACTATTAATGTCAATGTTAAATTTATTATAATTTATTATTGTTTTCATTATTAATAATTTTATTGTAATTATTATTAGTATTAAAAAATATGAGAATTGAAATTAAATGAAATATGAAGACTGAGTTACTAGAGATGACTATGAAAAGAGGACTAGAGAGGGGAATGAAAGTATGAGGGGAGTTTGAGATGAAGGGGTGGAGGAGGATCGCTGGTGATGACCTTACCTCCTTCAATCAGAAAATGTAACTCAATCGTCGAAATTGAAAGTGAGCATGAAAAATATTTTTGTAATATAAGAAGAGGGTTAAGTACCACATTTATCATAATACATGGACATGGGATAAAATGCCACGTAACTTAAGGATAGTTTTATCAATTCGTATTTTTTATAAGTTTAAAAATATTAAGAAGGCACGGTAAACCTTTATAAAATTATAAGAGAATATAATACTCTTTTTCAAATCACAAATAATTAAACTAAACATCATACGTATCACATAACATAAATTAGCATTAGGCCAACAACCTGCATATATAAACAGGTCACGCCAGCATCAAGTTGCTTATGGGATTATTGCATTTTTTGTGCCACAACTATAGCTTACTGGCATTTTTACCTTATAACTTTTCTGGCTGACACATTTGGTGCCACAACTTCAACATTAGTGGCAATTTTGGTACCAGTTGAGGCCTAATTTTGAAATTGGCCCGAAATTCCTCCATTCACGGGCCATGTGACATGAAAATTGGGGATTTTGACCATTCAACACCTTTTTCATGAAAAAAAAAATTCCACCCACCAAGAACTAGGCTACTTGGATGTTTTTATTTGGGGAAGAATAATAATGCGGGTAACAATTTAATTAAGGGAATGTTTTGTGAATTTTATAGGAAAAGTTAAGATTTTAAATTTTGGTATTTTTCTTTATTGAAAAAGACGTTGAATGGTCAATTTTGATATATTACTAAATCACATGGCCCGTATATGGGGGAATTTCGGGCGAATTTTGAAATTGGGCCTCAATTGACACCAAAATTGCCACTGATGTTGAAGTTGTGGCACCAAATGTGCCAGCCCGAAAAGTTACGGGGTAGAAACGTCAGTGGGCTATAGATGTAGCACCAAAAATACATTAATCCCAGTTGCTTATTGTATGTGCTATATAATTTATTGTGCGACATCTATCTATAAAAAGGTCGCTTTGGCGTGGTTAATTATACACATACTAAACATTTCTATTAAACTTAAGTTCTTTCTAGTTGCAGGAAATACATAGGTTCTCTTGCAGTTAAACCAGTATATTGATTAATTAATTCATGCTGGTACCTTATTGAAGGTATTTTTTCTTTTCTTCTTGTCCTCATAATATTTTTTTCTCAAATCATCAGTCAATATTTCATAGTAATATTACGGTAGTTTAGATTAGATTTGCCTGCACTTAGAACTGTCAGCGGGTTGGATTCAGTTCGGTTCAAGCCTGACCCAAATTCGACTCCATTCATGTTGGAGCAGATTTGAATCGAATGTGAGTCTTGCTTGGATTCAAATTTTTCAAGGTCTTCAAGTTTTATCTGGATTCGATCATCTTTTCTTAATCTAATAGCTAGAATCTTTACTTTTAAAATTCACACAAATATTCTAAAATAAGTTTGTTAAAGTTATGATTTAATTTAACTCATATGTCAAATTTCTTCTTTAAATTCACTGAACTTCAGCATACAAAAAATTACTGATCGAAAAATTTCTAGAATACTTTGAAAAACAAATATATATTTATTCAAAATCAATTCTGGTTAGATTATCAAACATGAACTTATTTCATGAATGAATATATTAACTAATGTTTCCTTAAGATGATGGTAAAACTTATTAAAATTACTAATCTTAATAAAACATTACGTGTATATATAGATGAAAGATCTATTTTGGAAGTATTATTAATAGATGACAAGACAAATATACTAATTTAACCTTTTTTTTTAATATTTTCATTAACTTAAAGCAATGTTTAGAACTGAGCGAAAAATATTATAAGAGGTCTACAAGGGAATTGCACTTTTGTACCAAACTTTCACTTAATTAATACATTTGGTATCATACTTCTGAAAAAATACATTTTATATCATGTTCACCCCCTCGACACAATTCCTCTTTCCGTCAATTTTAGGACAAAAATCGCCATAACTCCTTCGTTACAAGATCAAATTTTGTGTTATTTATATCGTTGGAAAACTCTTGCGAGATATTTCTAACAATACAAGTTCGAGTTCATGAAATGCAATAAAAAATGGGCAGAAAATTAACAAAATTTCGAGACATTAATCAAAATTAAATAATTTATTATAACTTTCAAGGAATCATGCAATAATAATTTTCAGGTATGATATAGTACATAAGCGTGTCATTTTGGTGACTTAACAGATATTTCTATCCAAAAAATTAATGGGAAAAGGAAATGTGTCGATCATGGTGAAATTATAGTATTAAATGTGTTTTTTTTCTTTTGGGGGGGTGGGGGGGGGGGGGGGTGGGGGGGGGGGGGGGTGGGGGGGGGGGGGGGTGGGGGGGGGGGGGGGTGGGGGGGGGGGGGGGTGGGGGGGGGGGGGGGTGGGGGGGGGGGGGGGTGGGGGGGGGGGGGGGTGGGGGGGGGGGGGGGTGGGGGGGGGGGGGGGTGGGGGGGGGGGGGGGTGGGGGGGGGGGGGGGTGGGGGGGGGGGGGGGTGGGGGGGGGGGGGGGTGGGGGGGGGGGGGGGTGGGGGGGGGGGGGGGTGGGGGGGGGGGGGGGTGGGGGGGGGGGGGGGTGGGGGGGGGGGGGGGTGGGGGGGGGGGGGGGTGGGGGGGGGGGGGGGTGGGGGGGGGGGGGGGTGGGGGGGGGGGGGGGTGGGGGGGGGGGGGGGTGGGGGGGGGGGGGGGTGGGGGGGGGGGGGGGTGGGGGGGGGGGGGGGTGGGGGGGGGGGGGGGTGGGGGGGGGGGGGGGTGGGGGGGGGGGGGGGTGGGGGGGGGGGACGACCATAATATCTTCTGAGATTTACCGCATTCCACGTTCGAGGAAGCGGAGTCCCATCCATATGAGCTATCTTGTACGATCCCTTTTTTCCGACCGTGATCACCACGTAGGGACCTTCCCAGTTTTGCTGTAATTTTCCCACGTGTTTGGAAACTTCAACTCTTTTAAGTACCAAATCTCCTTCTTTGAATGAGCGTATCCTCACTTTTTGATTGTAGGCTTTTTCCATGCTGGATTTAGCCGCTTCTAAGCGCAGACTGGCTTTTTCCCTCAAGGTCTCGCTCAAATCGACATCGTCTTTCCTCAGTTGATCGTTTTCTTCCTCCTTGTAGAGCTCAATTCTTGGGCTGGGGACTAGTGCCTCTACTGGGATGACTGCCTCCGACCCATAGACTAGGCTAAATGGTGTTTCTCCCGTTGAGGCTTTTACCGTAGTTCTATTGGCCCAAATGACACCTGGTAGTTCGTCTAACCATTTCCCTTTGGCATCGTCCAATCTTTTCTCGAGGGATTTGATAATCTCTCGATTTGCGACCTCCGTTTGTCCATTAGCTCTAGGATGTCCGACGGACGTGAAGTTTTTCTGTATTCCAAACTTCGAGCACCATTCTTGAACCTGTTTTCCAGCAAACTGGGTTCCATTGTCAGAGATTAGAATTCTCGGTATCCCAAAACGACAGACTATATTTTTCCAAAGGAAATTTATCACTTGGAATTGTGTTATTCGAGCAAGGGCTATACATTCAATCCACTTGCTGAAGTATTCGACGGCGACCAGAACATAACTCTTTTTCGATCTTGCCATAGGGAACGGTCCAACTATATCGATACCCCATTGATCAAAAGGCCAACAGATCGGAATTGGATGTATTGTCTCAGCCGGTTAATGTATTATGTTTGAATGTACCTGACAGTAATGACAGTGTTTTACATAATCTTGTGCGTCAGCATACATTGTTGGCCAATAATAGCCTGTTCTCAAGCATTTGAGCGTAAGGGCTCGAGCGCCACTGTGATTCCCAGCTTCTCCCTCGTGTATGCTTTTAAGGATGGTTTCGGAATTATGCTCGGGAATGCATTTTAACAAAATCCCAGAAACGGATCGTCTATAAAGTTGTCCCTCCAATATTGCATATCTTGGTGCTCGATATCTTATCCTTCTAGCTTCATTTTTACAGCTTGGGAGAGATCCATCGTTCAAATAGGTGATTAAAGGAGTCATCCAACTGTCTGCTGCCAAGTCGATATCCATTACTTCACTAGCTGGGACAATATCGAGGTCGATCGAAGGCGTTTTGGAGATTAGCCAGGTGATCACCCTTTTAGATTTACCATCCCTTGTCCCTGTAAATCTGGATAGTTGATCAGCCCAACGATTTTCTTCACGTGGAACATTTTGAATATCAAATTTATCAAATTTCCCAGTTAACTTTTTTACTTTATCCAAATATTTTATCATGTTGAACTCCTTCGCCTCGTATATCCCGCTAATTTGTCTCTGAATTAGCTCGGAATCTGTCAAGACACTCAAAAACTTTATATTGGCCTGTATAGCCATTTCCAACCCCGCAATTAGGGCTTCGTATTCTGCTTCGTTATTGGTTACCACGAAGTCTAAGGTGATAGCATAATTCATATCTTCTCCGTTTGGTCCTTGAAAATTGATCCCTGCGCCTCCACCATCTCTGCTTGAAGCGCCATCGACGTGCATAAGCCATGGTAGGTCATTGACGATCATAACACTGTTATCGCTTGTCGATGTTGAATTGGAGTTTGTCTCTGCCTGACTTGGAGTTTCAAGGAGGAAATCTGCAAGTATCTGAGCCTTGATTGCAGTTCGCGGTCGATATTCGATCTCGTATTGTCCCAATTCTACAGCCCATTTGATCAATCTTCCCGAGGCTTCTGGTTTGGATAACACTTGCCTCAGAGGCTGATTGGTAAGTACGACGATCTTGTATGTTTGAAAGTAAGGCCGCAGCCTTCGTGCCGATGTCACCAAAGCCAGGGCAAATTTTTCAATCGTTAAATAATTCTTTTCAGCTCCCTGCAATAGCTTACTCAAATAATAGACAGGCTTGTGTTCCGAGCCCTCAATTTTTACCATAACCGAGCTTACTGCCGCCTCGGAAATAGCGATATATATATATAGAGGTTCTCCCTCCGTAGGTTTGGCGAGCATAGGTGGCGAAGCTAGATAGTTTTTTAGCTGCTCGAATGCGCGATCACAATTTTCAGTCCATTCAAAGGTCTTAGCTTTTCGCAAAGTTTGAAAAAATGGTAAACTTTTGTCTGCGGACCTTGATACGAACCTATTAAGAGCAACAATTTTCCCGACCAGACTTTGTACTTGAGTAATATTTCTAGGGGGCTTCATTTCAGTGATTGCCCGTATCTTTTCTGGATTTGCTTCGATGCCTCTCTCATGGACAAAGTATCCTAAGAATTTTCCCGATTTTACCCCAAATGTACATTTTAAGGGGTTGAGCTTCATTCCATATTTCCTCAAGATCTTGAAGCAACGATCGAGGTGCTTAATATGATCTTCTTCACTCATACTTTTTACCAGCATATCATCGACGTACACTTCCATTATTTCTCCGATCAACTCTTTAAACATCAGGTTAACCAACCGTTGATAGGTTGCCCCAGCATTTCTTAACCCGAACGGCATTACTATGAAGCAATATACGCCCTGTTCGGTAACGAATGCAGTCTTTTCTTGATCTTTTTCATCCATGAATATCTGATAGAAGCCTTGGAATGCATCCATCATACTAAAGATTGCAAAACCTGCCGTCGAGTCAACCAATAGGTCGATCCTTGGGAGAGGATAAGGATCTCTCGGACATAACTTATTCAAGTCTGTAAAATCGTTGCACATCCTCCACTTGTTGTCCTTCTTGTCTCCCTTCGAGACAAGTACGACATTACACAACCACTCGGTAAAGTGTACTTCTTTAATTTGTTTAGATAGTAAAAGTCTTTCGACCTCTGCTTTGATTATTTTATCCTTCACTGGGCCATGATTTCTTTTCTTTTGTCTGACCGGTTTTGCGCTCGGATCTATCTTCAAAGAGTGAGTTATGATTCTCGGGTCGATTCCCACTATATCTTCCGAGCTCCAGGCGAAAACATCCACATTTTTTCTTAAGAAGTTGATTAACATGATTTCTCCCTGTGGAGATAATTCAGTTCCGATCCTGGTGATCTTGGTCGGGTCATTCTCGATAAGCTTGACCTCTTTGTGCTCTGGTGCATGCAGAGTCAGATCTATGGGCTATTTGCCCTTTTTGCTGATCGGATCCGTGCTAGGCAACTCAGGGTTCAGAGATTTTTCTGTCGAAGATCCGACTGTTTTTCTTTTCGACGGTGTTAGAGGATCGACGTTTCTTTTTAAGGATAGTGACGTGTTATAACAATCCCAGGCCATGCAGTGATCGTTGACTATTTCACCGACCCCAGAGATTGTTGGAAATTTGATCTTCTGGTGATAAGTGGACACTACCGCTCGAAATTGGTTTAGTGCTGGTCTCCCAAGAATGGCGTTGTAAGCGAATGGTGTTTCAACCACTAAAAACTTAATCATTTTGGTCACTCGATGAGGTTTATTTCCCAGAGTTACACTCAAGTTAATAGTTCCAGCTGGAATTATTTCTGACCCTCCAAATCCTACTAGGGGCGTAGCTACTCTTTGGAGAGTTAATTTTCCGAGGTTCATTTGATTCAGCACTTCAATGGCTATTATGTTAGCTGAGCTTCCGTTGTCGATCAGAATTCTCTTAACGTTGAAATCGGATATTTTCAACGAGACCACCATGGGGAAATCGGGGTGGTCTTCGTTGTTGTCCCAATTCAGATTTCTGGGGACTTCATTTTCATCGAACTTGATTACTTGCTGGTTAGAGCTCTTACTTTCGAGTGCCCATATCTCTCTGGGAGCCATTATTCCTTTTTCTAGAGATCGTGCAGTTCGTCGCCTCGCATTCCGACTGTCTCCCCCTGCTGGTCCACCGGAGATTACATGAATAGTTCCATTGATCCGATCGTCATCGATATCGTTTCGTCGAGGCGGATGGTTACTGGGAGATCTACCATGAGGACTTGTATTTTCCTCTCTCCTTCTAGGACTTCTTGTCCTTTGTCTTCTTCGATCTGCTCTATCAACAAATTCATTTAATTTACCTTGTTGAATCAATTTTTCGATTTCTTGTTTCAGATGGTAACAATCTTCGGTTCTATGACCGTGGGCTCGATGGTACCTACAATATAAATCGTAGTTCTTTGCCCCCGGTTTTGCTTGTGTGATTCTTTTTGCTGGGGGAATCAGATTGTTTCTTTCCAGTATCACTAGAATGTCTTCTCTTGGGGCATTTAGTTTTGTAAACTCCACATAACTAATTCGATCTCTTATATTCCTTTCCGGAGATCGAGGCCTGAGGTAGACATTGGGTCTTTTCTCTAGGTTACTTCCATTGTGATCTAATCTTTGAAAAACATTCCCCCTTCGGGGAAATCGATCATATTCCGCTACCCTATTCATCGGGGGTTTTTCAGGTTTTCTTGATCCTGAAGTCGATGCTTTATTCTTGTTTTTGTCCTTGAAAGAGTTCATCTCTTCTTGGGTCATATATTTGGAGGCCAACGTCATGATTTCCGCAAAGGTTCTAGGCTGCTTTCGACTCAAAGCGTTGCCAAATTGCCTATTTTTAGTTAGATCGAATAGAATTGATATGATGTAATCAATGTTCGGAGAGTCAATCTTCAAAAGTTCCACATTGAACCTTGCTAACCAAGTTCTTAAGGACTCCCCTTCTAGCTGAGTTATTGTTCCTAGATAGCTCATAGGGAGTTTTTGTTTTTTCTGGCTGGCAAATTGTTGTTCTAACTTGTTGCATAATTCTCTAAAGCTGAAGATCGAGTTAGGCGGTTGTTTTCCGAACCAATCCAATGCTAACCCCTCAAATGTTGTGATCATCAATTTGGCCGTATATTCTGCTGAATGAGCATACAAGCTCATTATATTAGTGAAACTAAAGATGTAGTCGGTTGGGTCAGTGGTTCCGTCGTATCTGGGGAGCCGGGCGGGCAAAGATCCAGAAGCATGTGCTTCCCTGATTTCTAAACAGAAAGGGGAACACGCAGCTATACTATCCTGTATTTCACGGGAACGAGGCCAAGGTTGCTGCAGAGTCAGAAGCCTCTGCTCGACTCGCTCATCGA
Organism: Penstemon davidsonii; assembly: GCA_034814905.1. Classification (NCBI taxonomy): domain Eukaryota; kingdom Viridiplantae; phylum Streptophyta; class Magnoliopsida; order Lamiales; family Plantaginaceae; genus Penstemon; species Penstemon davidsonii. The sequence continues at coordinate 10,614,465 of JAYDYQ010001086.1, read as the reverse complement.
CCATCCTTTCTATATCCCTTTCAGAGATTCTCTTGGTCGCTTGTCGATTGATAACTGGGGGTTCGTCCGCGTCGTCGATCGGTATAACAGTGCGGTCCTTGGATAGGCGAGGTTCAGATCGAGCATTAGCTCTTGCCTGATTAGTTTTTCGACCAAGGTTTCTTCCTGCTACGTTTGGCAGGGATACTTGAGATCGTTGATCCGCGTCCGGACTTTCAGCTTGAGTTGACTGGTGGTCATTATTCTCCCGAGGTTCCCTGGTATTGTTAACCGCTCTAGAAGGACCAACAGCTGCCCTTACTGGCTCCGCAACAGCATGAGTTTGTAGAATTTGAGGAAAAAACGAACTTAAAATTTGAGCAATTTGTAGTATTTTTTCCTGGTCAGCGGAAAGCGGTGCGGCAGGGACGGATTGGACAGGCGGGTTAGGAATCCTACTTGTGGTAGGAGTTTGTCGTGCTCCGTCGTTCTGATTGATGTTTTCGTTTGGTGCAACTTGTTCCTCCAAAGGGTCTAGATTCTGTTGGTTTCCCGGAGGTTGTGTATTGTTAGCGCTGATTCTTTGGGAACCTTCAGGCAAGCTATCCATAGCACGAGAAGGTCGAGAATTCGTGCTTCTTCCCGCGTTACGTGCGCTTTTCCTTGGATTGGCCATATTTCGATCGAGTAATTAACCTTGCCCCACGGTGGGCGCCAACTGATTTAACCTAATTTCGTCTTAAGGTTAAACCCAGTAAATTATAAAAAGAACAAATTTATATATTAGGGGTTTGGTTAAAGTACTCAGGATGGAGCAATTCAAGAATAGTATAAAGAACAATAATCACGTAATAATAAGTATGCGAGAGGAGAAATAGTTGTTGTATTATTGATAGGTTAAAATCCGGATCCTTAATACAATGTAAGATTCGCTATTTATAACATTCCTCCTGTCCTAACTGAACTAGGAGTCCTATTTAGCCTAGGAATCCTGTATGGCCTAGGAGTATTGTAGGGCCCATTAGGTTCCTTGAAACGGACTGTAGGTCGATCAGAGTAGGTCGATCGGATATGTATTTGTCTAGTCGAGCCGATCTCGATGTCTTCATAGGTCGGATCAATTCTGAAACGGCTCGAAAAGTAGTATTCGATCAAAGGTGTAAAATAGCCCTCATCATATGTAGTCGACTGAAATTCCGTGGACAGGAATTCTAATGTTTGTTTAGTGGCTTCTACACCAAGTGAAATCAGTTGGCTTTGGCACAAAAGAATGAATCATTTGAATTTCAAGACCATAAACAGATTAATAAAGAATGATTTGGTAGAAGGAATTCCAAAGACAGTCATGAGCAAAGATAAGCTATGTGACGCCTGTCAGAAGGGAAAACAAGTGAAGTCCACTTTCAAAAGCAAGAAGCACCAATCTTCAACCAGAATTTTGGAGCTGTTACATATGGATTTGTTTGGCCCTATTGATCCTATCAGCAATGGTGGAAAGAAATATTGCCTAGCTGTTTTGGATGATTATTCAAGATTTACTTGGGTGATTTTCATGAAGAAGAAAAGTGAAACCAAGGAACATCTTACCAATCTGATGGAACTGATCTAGAATGAAAAGAGTCAAAGAATATTGAAGATCAGATCAGATAGAGGGACTGAATTTACAAACTCTATTGTTGAAGAGTATTGTAACTCTAGAGGAATCAATCATGAGTACTCTGCTGCTAGAACCCCTCAACAAAATGGAGTTGCTGAAAGGAGAAACATAACTCTAAAGGAAGCTACCAGGACAATGATAGCTGAAGCAAAACTGCCCCAAAGATTCTGGGCATAAGCCACAAAGACAGCATGTTACACCCATAATAGATGTATGATCAACAAAAATCAAAACAAGACACCTTATGAGCTATGGAACTAGAGAAAGCCTAATTTACACTATCTTAGGATTTTTGGTTGTAAATGTTATGTTTTGAATAATGTGAAAAATCACCTCACTGCTTTTGCAGAGAAGGCTGATGAAGCTGTCTTTGTAGGATATTCTACTGTTAGTAAAGCTTACAGAGTCTTTAACAAAAGAACTTTACTTGTAGAAGAATCTTTCATGTAGTATTTGATGAACCAAACCAATCTTCTGAAAAGATCAAAGTACTAATTCAGAGATATTTGCTGACTTTCAGAAATTGAGTGTGGAAAGAAAAGAAGAATATGTTCCCATCTTACTACTTGATTTAAACCAAGCTGGTAACTCAAGTGCTGTTCAAAATCAGTCTGCTGATTGTCTAACAGAGGAGTTGCAAACAGCTGACAGACCAGAGCCTGTTCAACAGATTACTACTGAGACTCCAACAGTAGTGTTGCAAAATAATTCAAGAGGACAACATCCAGATTTGCAACCTGATCTAAGATGGCTCAGAGATCACCCACCTGATTTAGTGATTGGTGATCCATTGGATAGAGTGAGAACCAGAAGGTCAACTGCAAATGAAAAAATATTTGTAAGTTTTCATTCACAAATCGAGCCTAAGTTGACTGATGAAGCTCTTAGTGATTCTCACTGGATTGAAGCAATGCAAGAAGAGTTGAATCAATTTGAAAGGAATGAAGTCTGGTACTTAGTTCCCAGACCTACTCATCAAAGGGTAATTGGCACTAAGTGGGTATTCATGAATAAAATGAATGAAGATGGTATTGTTACCATAAATAAAGCAAGACTAGTTGCCAAAGGTTACTGCCAGGAAGAAGGCATTGATTTTGATGAGACATTCGCACCAGTTGCAAGGCTTGAAGCAATCAGATTATTCTTGGCCTATGATGCTCACAAGAACTTCACAGTCTATCAGATGGATGTGAAGTCTGCTTTTCTCAATGGAGAATTGCAAGAAGAAGTTTATATTGAACAACATCCTGGATTTGAAGCTTATCAACAAGGAATATCGTCTGAAGAAAGCTCTTTATGGACTGAAACAGGCTCCAAGAGCATGGTATGATACTTTATCTAATTTTCTTTTAATTAAAGGATTTCGCAAAGGTAAAGTAGATAAGACTTTGTTCACTATTGAATGGGATAATCATATATTATTAGTTCAAATATATGTGGACGATATTATTTTTGGTTCAACTAACCAACAAATGTATGAGAAGTTCTCTAAGCTGATGCAGAACAAGTTTGAAATGAGCATTATGGGAGAACTAAATTACTTTCTTGGATTACAAGTCAAATAGCTGATAGGATAGTGCCCAGCAAGCCAATGTTAATTAGCTTGTAAGAGGACTATCTTCTTATGGATTAATAAATATACGACCGTTTATTTATAGTACGTAAATTAAACAATGGCCAACTTCATCTCTCGCGAACTTATCTAAGCGATTGGATGAAATCCTAAGGTCACATTCGACTATGGGACGATTCACTTCAGTATGAGTGCAATCATGAAACAGTCTCTAAGGTCTTGATCTTAAAACACGTTCCAAGTCATAGATTTTGAACGAGACGGGGTATCGAAGGAATCGCTAAGACTTGTACGAGTATGCATGATTCACACGGAGTGAATTTGTAGAGTTTCATGAACAAGACATTTGATGTCAGTGCATATGACTAGGTGGTTCGATAGGGGATCGAACGCAACGAACGACCCGAACAGAGAAACCCATTGTGGAAGCGCGTGACGCATATCGGTGATGGGATGTTTCTCAAGGCTTATAATAGTGTACGATTTAGTCCTTAGACTTGAGGTACTAGGGCGAATTCGGTGCATGGGTGTACGTATTTAGATTTAGGTACTGGTCACGTAGCCTGACCTTAATGTGCCTAAGTTGGGTGCGTATAGTCGTGTACGCGAGTGGTTAGTACTAAGAAAGGATCTATCGACTCATCCTGATAAGGTGGGAGAATTTCCTATACGTTCTTAGATAATATGTTCCGAGGAACCTGCGGCCGCAGTCGGTGACGGATTTGGAAAGGAGTTTCCAAATTTAGCAGTCACACTGGAATTATTATCCTGAATTAGAAAGTATAGTTGTCGAGATAATTAGAGGTGCCGGTCAATTCACACACCCTAGGTCTCGGTCGGGAAATTAGTCTTTGGAAGGACCGTATGTACATGGCAATTATAAGAGGTGAGGTTCACAAGATCAATTCACCTGAAGTTGGGCTTCATGGGCTTGTGGCTAGACATCGACCATGAAGTGTGGGTACTCCTGAATTAATAAAGGAGATTAATTCTGGAGTGGTCAATTAAAAGTGTTTAATTGATCGGAGCATTTAATTGCTCGTTAATTAAATCACGAAAGTCGTGGGCCTGCTGCCAATTGATGGTGAACCCAGAGGGTCACACACATTACAGTTGGACAGTGACAGTCATAAAGGGAAATAATTGATTTAAGGAAGTTAAATCAAAGTTAATGAATTAAAGTGTTAATTCAAGAAGAAGAATTATTAATTAGAATATCTAATTAATTTATTAGATTGTCTAATTAATTAATTGGATTATCTAATTAATTATGAGATTAATTAAAGTAGTTAATTAATTAAATGGAAGAAGAATATAGCATGCAATTTTCGGATTTGCAGGATTATGGCATAAGGGGCGATTTTTGTAGCTAAGGTAAGTTGGAAGAATTTGTTTCTTGTGAGACAAGAAAGAAGGAAGAGATTCATGTACATCTAGTTTCTTAATGAGATAAGGAAAATCTATAAGATATACATGTATATCTTATTTCCTAATGAGATAAGGAGAAAAGATATTGATGTACATGGAAAAGGATATCTATTAAGATAAGGACTCTTCTCTTATAAATATCTCTCTTCATAATTCTTCCATAAGTGATAAAAAACACAAGAGAAAAATATAGCTGAAAATTGAGAAGAAAATCGACCAGCCCTAGCCAAAAGGCCAGTGCCGCCGCCGCCCTCTTCTTCTTCTCTTCTTCATCTGGATCTGGTTCAAGAGCTGGATCCAGTTCCAACTCTTCCTTCATTGACAAGTTTCCAAGGTCTAGTTCGTAGCCTGTGAATTGGAGACGTTGCTACAATCCATCTGGTGTGGATACATTCTGGAGGTGAGACAATTGGATCACTGCTTCGTGAATCAAACAAAGAAAAGCCGGAACCGGCAGTGAGGTATTTCGCAAAACAACCCCTTTGTTTTCTGTTACTGTTTGATTCAACCTGTTTCATATAAATAATATGGAGATCGATTTATGGGACTGATGGGGTGCCTCGGAAAAATTTTAAATTCCGCACTTTTGTTGTTTTGACAACCGGGGCATACCCAACAGTGGTATCAGAGCCAACTCCATTATTATTATGTGAAAAAGGCGTGAACATAATTTAATATTTGATATTAGTGTTTATTATGTTCTATGTGATGATTCTTGCTTGTTATGATATTATGTATGCTCGGATAAATTTGCATGAATTAGTTTGGGCCGATTTTGAATTTCCGAAAATTAGTGGACTGCTTTTGCAAATAGCGATTTTCGAAAAACTGGACCAAAATTGAAAATTTCATTTTCTGCATGTTTCTGGACTGAAATTGTAATTTTCTGGATTTTTGAAAACTGGGTCTGTTTGCAATTTCCGTAAAACTGGGCTGTTTTTGTAATTTACGTAAAGTTCAGGGGTCTGTTTGCAATTAACGAAAATTTCTGGGTAGATTCTGTAAGTTCCTGTTTTCTGGACTGATTTGCAGCTGTCAAAATTTTTGGGTTTAAACTGTTAATTCCCGAAACTTGAGGGGTCAAAAATATAATTTTCGAAGTTAAGGGACCAAACTGTAATTTTCAAAAGTTGAAAACCAGAATCTGTATTTGTGCATAAAAGGTGTTTTTGTTTATCCGAAAATTAATTTTATCATAATTAGTAGAGACTAAAGTAAGGATCATGGATTATTTTAAAAGGGAGTTTTAAAATAAGGAAGAAAAGAAATACGTAAAAGTTGTTTGCTTGTTTCTTGCTCTACGTGAACTGTTTACGTGGTTTTCGATCGCGCCGAGCCTTGACCCTAGGGTAGATGTGATTGGTTTAATTTTAATTGTGTTGTTTTTATTGGGCCTGCGAGCCTTAATGTTTTTTGGCCACTTTGAGCCTTTGTAATAGAATAGGGCTTTACTGTTTTAAATAGTTTAGGATGGAGGCCCATTACAAGCAAGGTGGAGGCCCAAGAAGGAATGAAGGCCATGTATGCATGGTTATTATTGTAATAGCCTAGGTCCATTAAGAACCCAATTAGATTGACCAATTGGGCCAACATCATGGCTCGATGCTGGCCCGCATAGGAGGCTCCCGATCGAAAACATACTGTGATGGCATGCATGCTAGGTGTGAATGTTTTATTTTATTTGTCGATTTTTTTGTGGCTTGTATGTGATGCGCGCTAGTAATTAGATCGTAAATAAAAGATAAAGCATAATTAATGCGGTGAGATCTCGAGGAGAGGTTCTTCAAACTTTCAAAACCGAAAATCCCCTCTTGAATAAATATTAAGTCATATTGGGTTAACTATAAAATGAAGTTTTATAAATCCAAGCCTTCCATTAATAGGAACTAGCGTGAGTTGTCTACTTATCGATTAAGGTGATCCAGAGTCTGGCACCCGAGGCGAAGAAAGGGACAATACGCGAAATTCCTTGATTCTTGTTTTCTTAAAACTCGACAAGGGTGGGGACTCGTCGGGACATGTATATCAACCGATAACCAGTTACGGGGATTTCATGACCGGGCTCGTTGCTCATCATGATTAATGGGTTAGACTTAACGAATAGTAACATTTATGATGTAACAGTGCTAGATAAATGTGAAAACCGAGGCAAAATAGCTTGAAGGTTGTGTAGGGACACAATTGGTAAAAGTATACCTACCTAGGGAATTAATTGTATGGCCACGAGTCGTGGGTGCAGTTAATGTCTGCCGGGACGTCAAGACCTACTAGGAAATAGGATTTCCCGAACAATTAAAGGGGTTATTGTTTCGATAAAAATAGTGGGAGAACTTTTTAGATAAAAAGTCCAATTTTCGTTAATTATAAGTATTTTATTAAACCTGTCTGCTTATTGTTGTCTTTTAAATTGTTTATATATAGCCATTCAAAATCCACAATCATGTACGAACAAACTTTGGGACAAATCATGAGTTTATCACTCTACGAGACAAGCATGGTTGGGTTCGACAATGTTAGAGAATATTGTTCTTACCTAATCAAGATGATGAAACGAATCAAAAAGCTAGGCGCTGATTTGGATCAGAATGATGAGATAGAAATTATTCTCACTGGCTTGTCTGACTCATTTTCTCATTTTGTGCATCATTTGGAAATTCCATGTGATGGGATTAAGACAAAAGATTTGCGCAAGTTGTTGGACAAATATGAGAAAGCCCACCTACAGGGATTGGGTCTGAGTGAAGGAAAGGATTGCCCCCTGTGTAAGAAAGATAAGCAACTAAGGATGCTTGCTGGAAAGAAATTCCTGAAGAGAATTAACAACGGTATGACCTAGTTATTTCTTTTTGATGTATGACATCTCATAGACCCTCATATCTGTAAAGTGTTTGCAGGTGATGACGGCATTCCCTTGCCCATGGGAAGAAGGGCATTCCTTGGAAGGAGGAGGCAAGAGTTGCAACAATATATAAGGGAAAAATGCTTCAGGAGTTGGGTCGAGAAGAATCTAGACTTTACTTTTTAGCAAAGTGTTTTACTTAGTTTTTCGTCTTAGCATGAGTTTTGGTTTTATTTTGTTTTTGAGTATTATTTCGAATTTTTGTACAAGACAGCATTGCTTTACCATTATGAATGGAATATTATTTAAAGCTTTTACTTTGTACAAAATATTGATGCTTTACCATTATGAATGGAATGTCTTTAAAGCATAGAAATGAATCAATGATAAACAAATTAAAACTTCAAGTAAATTGTATGCTAAATCGAGAAAAGTAAAACAACAAGATAATCACCCACATACTTGAAATGCATATTTTGGACATATTTCCAAAAGAAGGATTCAAAAAGATTGATTTCATTTGAGATTCTTGAAACATAGAACTTAGATGAATTCGCATCTTACGAATCTTGTCTCAAAGGAATAATGACCAAAATATAGTTTGCTAGGCATTCTAAGCATATCAAACGAATGGATTTAATCCATGAAGACTAATGTGGAGAACTAAAAGGTTAGTTCAAAAGGACGTTACTTCATATATAATTACGATTTTTAAATCGTCAAGACATATGAGTACTTTGTGAAGTACAGTTTCAAAACTGTTGAAATGTTCAAAGAAGTTTGGGAAATGAAGTAATTAAGAGCATAATGTAGAAACCGTTTGATCTAATCAAATTGGCCGAAACATAAGCTATAAATTCCTCGATTATCTAAACGAGAATAGAATTCTCATGAAGCGAATTAAGTAGGAATTGAACTTGGTTAGTGATTATGCTGTATTTCGTTCGTATTAAATAAGGAAAGTCGAGCAAAACAATAAGTGTATAAAGTGCGTAAATCTTATATATCACTATCAAATATCGAGTTCAGGTTACAAGACGGGTCTACTCGAGCATTACAGGATGTCGCACAACTAGGAAAGTAAATACAAGGAATAAACAAGCTGGTTCCTAATCCGAACAGTAAGTCCGAGCTTAAGGTCTCTCTTGGAAGTTGTGCCGTCCCTGATGTCATAAATGCGCTGCGTATTTATAGGAACAGTAAAGAGCTAGCTGGACCGTCCGTAGGAGAATACTCCTCGGCCAGCTGTAAAAAGCTGTGGCTCGGCCCCACAGTAATCCCGATGAGATGAGTGGATCGGAGTGTAGAATCTCGTAGTACCGTTCTGGCTTGATCGGAAAACCATGTTCTTCAGGTCGGAGAGTACCATCCTGGTCGGGATCGAGGTCGACCTCGAGCAGAAGATATTTCCTAAAGTGGCTTATGCGAAATGCCCCTCATCAATACTCCCCCACTTCTCGAGCGTAAGTGAAGCTGAAGCTCGGAGAAGTAAATACAGCATCACGGTAGAAGACTTTGATTTCTTGATGTTTCGGACATGCCTCGTTAAAAACCTAGTCCGGAAAAACCCAGTGGGGCAAAATTCGAGCTAGGGAAAAAGAGTGCATATCTTCTTCGGAGGAGTCTCAAAATACCGAATCGCCCCAATAATAGAAGGGTGAAGTTTTTTGACCTGAGAGATTCACTTCGATGATTCACAAGGAGCTACAATATTGAAGTTCGGAGAAATAAATAATAGAGAACAAGCCTTGAATAGTCTTGAGTCGGATATGCCTCGTTAAAAACCTTACTCGGAAAAACCCAGTGGGATAAAAACCGAGCGAAGGGAAAAAGAGTGCATATCCTCGGTAGACAATGTAGTTGATCTTATCCTGATGACCCGAAAATACTCATTTCCGAAACTTGAAGGACCATAAATGCTATTAACGAAAAGATAATCTTCAATTTTACTGAGAGGGAGCTTAACCGTCGCGGTTACTCGGGGTTGAATTTGCAATTTACCCTTTTAACCTTTATATATATACGTTGACTTGAATAGACGAGTACGTCTTCCATATTTACTTCTGATCGGAGCATTTAGATCGAAGAAAAGAAAAGAATCCCTTTTTTCCATCGACCGTAGCAACAAACTTTTTCCATCATGTCTACTTCTGAAAACCCAGAAATTCAAACTAACAATCCTACACGATCGGATTCCGACCTAGGATACACAGGCGAACTCATTAATGACTACAAAACCGCTGAAAACTCCTCTGAAGAGACGCGTAGAATCGTCGACCAAATAGAGCATGCTTTGGGGCCAAACACTGAAGAGGCCGGTCAACAGGATTCCGAGCACGGAGGTGATGCGGATCAGAACACTGAGGCCAATAGCGAGGAAGGCGGAAATGGAGAACAATCTGATTCCGATAATGTGGATAACTCGACCGTAGTGCTGGATGAGCACGAGATAATGAGATATTCGATCGGAGGCGGGTGTAGTGTGAGAATCCTCGACCTAGCCGGTGTCACGAAAAAGTCCAAAGCCACAGGTCGAGCTCAGAAGATCGAGAAACGGGTCGATGATATCTCCAGTGCGTATGATCCCATAGAGGATGAGGCGAACCTCAAAGCTGCGATAGGTAAATTCCTTCCTGAGGGCTATTCGCTAGTGATTCCGACCTCCTCTCAAAGAGTGAATAAGCCCCCAGCAGGATGTCAAGCTTTCTATGCTAAGCAATTTGACTATGGGTTGCGCATTCCTTTTGCCCCATTACTCGAGCAGGTTTTAGATGCATTCAGCCTGGCTCCCGCACAGATCCTTCCCAACTCGATTGGGTACTCGATAGCTTTCAGTGTTTTGATGAAGGCCAAGGGCAAAGCTGCTAATTTCCGGCATTTTTGGCAATTTTTCAAGATCAGTACTTCCTCCGCCTCGAACGTTGGGTTTGTGTATTTATCCCAGCGTTCAAATCATTCGGTCTTATCGACCATAACTTCTAGCAATTCTCTCAACTGGAAGAAACAGTTCTTCTTTATCAAAGGACCTGAAGTACCGGCTTCCGAGGGGAGCTCGGAGATGGTTCCACACAAATGGCCAGGTGAGTGAGACTGGGTGTACGGAAAACGAGAACTGTTAGGTCAGCTCAAGAAGGTCATTCAAGACGATGTTGTCAAAGAGATGCGCTCCGACCCGTATCAGTCGGCCTTCCTGGTCCTAGAGCCCGTTCTTCGGAAAGCTGGGCTTAGCCAAGCTACCTATCGACTAGCAGATGCTGACGACCGTTCTGGCTTGAGTAAGGATAATAGCCTTTCCCGAGTGACCGTAATAGTAAGCTATTCAGAGAATTTTATTACTTATCATTTCAATTTTTTATTTCTTCAGGTACAATGGTGGAGCAATACCGAGCTTCCATAGTCGGTAGAACTGTGGCATCTACCTCGAGAAAGATGCCCGGTCAGCCGAGGAGACAAGTTAGACCAGAGCCTAAAACTGTCGTCCCTCCTCGGGGAAGCTCGGCTCAAACTGACCAGATCGGAAATGAAGGGGAGCCCGAGGATGCTGAGCCGATCCAAATGGTACCTCCTCCGAACCAGGCTGGCCCTTCTTCTTTTTCTGGCTTAGGATACATCATGTTTACCATGAAGAAGCTCAAAGGGAAAGAGATCTGTAATCGGCGAGCTCGGGAAGATCTCGAGGGACCCCCCGAGGCTAAAAGGAGGACCGAATTGTGGGGTCGACACCGAACACCTCTTTCTTCCCGTTCTGGTCGAAGTAGGCCTGATATGGTGGACTTCATCGAAGACCAACTTAGAGGTTCCCGAGCAGCGGGTTATCCCGAGAGGGGATCAGTTCGAAGTGATCGCACCCCAAACGGCGAGAACGAGCACGACAAGGCGATCAAGATTTTCATGGCAGGGAGATTCGCCGAGGACCAGGAGGAGCTTCTTGCCCATTGCGATCTTGACGTATTAGGCCAATTCTCCAAAGCATATCACACGGTAAATCCCTTTACATTTGTTGTAACTGTTTAAGTCTTGGAACAAAATACTAACCACCCTGTTCTTGCAGATCGGGGACTGCTTTCTTACCGAGGTGAATCGTACCTCAATGTTGGAAGAGGAGTCTGATCGGGTCCATATCGCTTATCGGAATTTGCTGGAGGAAGAGGCCCAGCTCCGCAATCAATTCATCTCCGTTCAAAAAGAATTGGAGTCCACTAAGGCTAAGTACACCCCGGCCGTTGAGGAAGACTTGGTGAAGGTCGTGGCTGAGAAGAGTTTACTCGAGGAAAAAGTTAGGAAACTTGAAGAAGAGCTTGCGCAGACTAAAGCAGATTCGGAGTTATCTTATCAGCGCGGCAAAGAAGACTCACGCCTAAGCTCGATAAGAGAGTTTTTGGAGTCACCGGCGTTAGATGCCATAGCTCGGAAAAGAGTAGACCAGATTCTTCAGACCACTTTTTACAAGGGCGTTCGACAACTGGTCTCCGCGAAGGTTATCCCCAATCAGATAAATAAATATCTAGAGCATATGGATATCTTCAAGAACATGGACGGAGAGAACTATCGAGTCTCATCCTCGAGCTCCACAGATTGGGAAAATCACGAGTTTGCTCCATTCGTGAGAGAGTTCGGGGTTCCAATGCCCAATCCCGATTTGCTAGATTTGGAGACGTCCAGTACGAGCTCGAGTTCAGATAGTTCCGAGGAGGACCAAAACAGTTCTGGAGAGGAGGATGATCGAGATACCTCCGACGATGGAGACGATCAAGAAACTTCTGGGGATGCCAAGGTCGACATCGAGGATGACTCCGAGAATGAGGGCAAAGAGGAGTAGCCAAGGCCTTAACTTCTTGTAATAGATTGTAGGACTCTTTATTGTATGCACTGTAAACATTTCGATCATTTATAGAATCTGCTTTTTCCATTCAACAAAATTTTCTGAGTCCGTTCACTTAAGGCTTATCAATGATTTATTATGCTACTCAACTAGACAAAAGTCTTTGTGAGCTATAAGGTTCGTAAAGGATCATCGATATCGAGCCTTCTTTGTGGAGGTGAAAATCATTTTCTTAGTAGGCAAGGTATCAAAACAATCGATCTTCTTAACAGGGCACGGAAAAACTTGAAATTCGCGACTGTTGGGTTCCCAAAAGGCAACGTTCCATTTTCTTATAAATAGAAGAGGCAATTTTAGGATTTGTAACGCTGAAATTACAAGTCTTTCTTCGTCGGAGCTCATTGATCGATAAGATAAACCGAGCCCTCTTCTTCACTAGAGATATAAGGATCATGGAAGGCATGTTGAACTCCAAGCTCGACCCGAAGCTGTTGCTCAAGGTTAAGAAAGAGAAATCTTCCAAGTTCAAAGTCAAAGAACCTAAGTCCTCTTCGGAAGCAGGAAAGACCTCTAAGAACGATCGAGGCAAGCGCAAGGTCGATTCTCCTTCGAAGGCGGTCCTCGAACCAACTGAGGCTCCCAAGGGTGATCTTGGCAAAACTGTGGCCAAGCAATTATCTGGCTCCGAGAAAGGGCCGGTCATACCGATTCCGGACTCCCCCTCTCAGTCGAAAAATAGTTCCGAGGGAAACAAGAAGGTTGATAGCCCTAATAAGCAGATTACGTCTGGTGACTCCGAACCTGCTCCCCACAAAAGACCGCACGTGGACGATCTGATTCCGACCTCGGCCTTGATCCAAATGGCTGGGGATACTAAGATATTGGCTGATAGTGTTCTGGCCTTGGAGGCTAACAAGGGTGTTGCGGTTGAGCCTCCCAATAAGAAGGTCAAAATAAATGACCCTCCCGTCGATCAGAAGAAAACTCCTTCGTCGGGTGGGAACCCAGAACCCCTAAACTCTGTCCCCAACGTTACTCGGACGCTTAGCGCCTTTTTTGAAGAGGTGAAAAGTAAGGCCATGGCCGAACCAGAAGGGAAAAATGCGAATGAAACGGTGCAATCGAGCACCGATCTGCTTTTTCAAGTGAGTGTCCTCTCTCTCTCCTTTTTATTTTTTATTTTTATTAACATAACAACTTTTGTTCATTTAAGGTTGGACAACAGTTATTCAACCTCGGGCTGCAAGTCGAGCACGAAGCTGAGCAGCGTGCTAAGGTTATCCTCGAGCTTGAGGAGAAGAAGGTTGCACTATCAAAGTCCCTTGAAGAAGCCAGAGCCATCGAGCTGAAATTGGCCTCCGAGACAGAAGGCTGTGAAGCAGAAAGAGAGCCAGGTTCACGAGGAGTTGAGTAAGGAGCTGGATATGCTGAAGTCACTTGTCGAGCAGGAGAAGAAGAATGCCGAGCTGCGGGAGCAGGAAGCTTACAAAAGAGGTCATGAGGCCGGGTATGAGGCCCGCAATGCTGAGGTCCGCAAGCTCCTGTTCGAGAAAACTGTCTAGGGATTTCTGCTTTACGCTCGACTAAATGTTGTACTTTTAAATTTTTTCCTTTTGTACTTGTTTTTCCTTTTGTACTTGTTTTTCTTGTCGAAATAATAAACTTTTCCTTGCTTCTAATCGGCGATGTTGTGTACCTGAGGAAAATATTTACTATCTTTTGATCGTAAAACAATTTACACTCGAGCTAAGAGTGAACATTCAAGTTGCAGTTTCAGTGTTAAAACAATTTATACTCGAGTTAAGAGTGAACGGTCACATCGCATTCTTATCGTATAAACAATTTATACTCGAGTTGAGAGTGAACATTCAAATTTCTTATCGTATAACAATTTATACTCGAGTTAAGAGTGATCGGAATTCCGAACGTAAAGTGAAGAGGGAAAACTCCTCCATTGTATCTCTGACCCAGTCATAGTATTCCCCTTTTTTCAGCTAAGTTCCAAAGAAAGTCTGACCAAACAGTGCCTAAGCCTTGGGAAGCGGAACGGTCGCCCGTGATTAATGCCTTAATCTGAGCCGTTGGTTTCGTTGAAAACAGACCGTCGATCAAATCTTCCTTTTGGTATAAATATGGCTTCTACTCAGTTGAAAATCTTTACCCTCCA